>JAQGAF010002555.1:0-21844 GCA_034687865.1 Kryphioiulus occultus
CACCGAATCTTAATTTGGGTTGATGGACTACACCCCCTACCACATGGTATTAAATTACTGACAGTAGGGTACTGAGTGGAATTGAATTGAATATCCATTTGCACACCTCAAAATCCTGCTCGTATGCCTTGCACCGATGAACAGTATACATAAGGTGTAAACCCGAGATATTCATTGGACCTTCATTTACCTTCAGCGCCAATAGAGACCAGTTTGACCCCTTTACTGGCGATGAAGTCGAGTGCCTTATTCACGTTGGCAATCTTGTGGAAGCGCATCTTGCCACGGTCGGGCTTCGGGAGGGTTTCTCCAGAGATGACTTCCAGCAGCAACATCAACTTAAGGCCGTTTCGGAAGTCCTCTTCGATGTTGTCGATTTGGGTGCCTGCCTTGCGCAAGTGGGAGTTACACCAGGCAGTGAATGTCTGCAAAGAGCAAAAAAGAGAGATAAGTGGCCATCGTCAACCATTGTTATTGTATTAGACTCTACAGCAATCAATGGCATGTGTGATAAGCAACCAAACAAGATGGCATCAATGGTCATCGTCCATCGATTGCAAAAGCGCGTTGACCCATTGCCAGAATTGCGTTTCCGTAAACCGCTTCCAAGAAGGACAAAAAATTAATTGCAGGCCAGTGGTTTTTAAATCAATCCCTTCAGGAGATAGAGTTATCAGAACGTTGCACGCTACCCCAAGAGCAGGTCAGCTGGCCACTCGAAGTGTCCAGTTTGCCATCGGTCAAGGGTATCACAGGTAGTTGGAAGTAGAATAATTGTTTATGTTGTCTTCCCACGTCAGCGAGTTAGCTTCAAATTTTAGGTTTTGGTTGCATACTCAACAGGATGCATGGGTAAAGACATAGCTATTTGTTTGTTGATACCCGTAATTACTATGAGTGCGACATTCCTTCCTTTCAGAAGTGAAATATTACCATCCCTTGTTTCACACAGAGGAAAATTATGAAAATATTTGGAGATTTATTTGACAATTAGAAATATAGCCACAGGGTTCCCCAGAGCTGAAATTTTAAACTTCCCTGACTTTTCCAGGTTTCAAAACAAATTTCACTGAACAATTGACGACTGAAATGCAAGTGGGCATACAGTGTATGTGTTCATGTAATACAATATTAGGAATGCTAAATTTATTTCTTTTTATATAGAAAAAGGAGATAGAATGCAACTATTCATTAGCAAACAGGATATTTAAATTAGTTTTTCAAATTTGCAATTTCAGTTTTAATTTCTTCCACAGAATTGCAAGTGAATTTGTGGAATTTCCCTGGATTTTTCAAAGTCGGGGTTCCCTCTGAAATTCTCAAGTCGATTACTTTCACATTTTATGCGAGAATTTTTAAAAAAGTAAGAAAAATACGTATTTTATCCCAAATTTGCATAAAAGATGACTATCAGGATTCTCGCTCAAAATCTCAAATCGATATACAGGTACCTGGCATTTTACATCACATTCAAAAAAATAAGAAAATACCAAATTGTATCTCAAATTTGTATAAAAGAGGATGGCCAATCAATTTGCTGATGCAAACTATCTCCATTTCGCTGAATTTTTCAAGAATTCCATAATTTTACAGGTCTTTCCAATTTCCCTGATAATTCCAGGTTTTGCCAGGTCTCGGGGATCCCTGAACCTTTAAGGAAAATCGCAGTAACTTTTGGAGACATTTTGGAAACGTGTCAGTGCCAATAACAGGCACTGAAACGTTACCTATGACAGAATCCAAAACTTATCAACAACCTGATTAGCAAAGAAAATAAACTCAAACCCCCACCCAAAAAAAATTCCACTTGCTGACAACGCATCCCAAAACAGCACAAAAAATTAGGAAAAAAAATATTTTGTCATTGGGATGGTTACGTATTTAGCTCATGGCAGGAGCCAGCCACGGGTACAGTACATGTGTGGATTGATTGGTTATTGTACAACTTGGCACATTTGGCATGCAGGAACTGAAACCACTGCAGCAAACGAATTCAAAAACTAGTTTAAATGCCACCCATGATTTTCTGGCATTAATGAACAGCATTTGCAAACAGTCAAACAGATACCATCTTGGTCATACAAGATCCGCCCCGATGAATGATGGGATAGGTTAGGCTGGCGCTTACATTAACACGAGGCAACAGTATATCATCAACCAATATAGTTCAGGTTTGAACTGGGTTATGGGAACATCCAACAAGGTTGGCAACTGATGTTTTGGGTGCATGTAAAACTCATGTTGTAGGCAACAAACATTCAAAGCAATCATCACATTTTGGGCTATCTGACTATTCATCTGAAGAATTTACAGAATGGTAAGATAACACTAGAGCTTCATTGGTATTTCATCAATGTTGAATTTATATGTACAATATGTTAAACGCTTGTATTGTTAAAACTTCGTCAAGTACTTGTGTTGAAAATAGTGATAACTAAGCATGCCATACATTTTTCTTAAGTTCACATGTAGCCTAAATTATAAAGCTTTAAAAGTAAAATAATAATAATAAAATAAACTTTACAGAAATGTGGGCAAGAGAATTTTACAGGGTTCCCCCAATGTTGAAATTTTCAACTTCCCTGACATTTCCAGGTTCCTAAAAATCTCAAAGGTACATGTACTATATATGCCAAAGTACAGAATGCCATATTTACTGCTGATTATACATGTACATTAGGAAACAGCAAATTTAGATTCTTTTTCTAACAATTTCATAATTAATTTGTTGCGCAAAATTGCTTATTATCTGTTATCCAATAACTTACTTTTTCAAAGTAAATCTATTTTCCCTGACTTCTCTAGGCTTTTCCAATTTCCCTGACATTTCCATGTTTTCCAGGTCTGGTGAAATCCTGTTTTATGATTGACTAGTTTTATGCAAGCACCCTTCGTGTAAAGTACAGGAATTAAGAGCATCATTTCTTGAAATAAAGGAATTTTTTTTGCAAATAACAATAAAAGTAAGAACTAGTAGCGCTCTGGAATCTCTGCCAAAACATTGTCTTTTTTTTAAAGTAAACCACTGGCACTTGCGTTGGAACACTAGTGTTTGAAATGTTATCACTGTTGAATGGTGACTCACAAACAGAATCATCCATAATGAATCATCGAAGGGTTATACCGTAATATTAGCAAAACCGTTACTACAAAGTGACCTGGGCTGTTGCTAAACACCTGGTGAATTTCAATTAATTCCTGTCAGATTTTGCTTGCTTTGGCCTGTGCGCCACTTTGCCGCTATCGTGATCTATCAATACCATTAGAATTTAGGACGAAAAATGTCCAAAGAGATTAGCATCCACGTGACATTTCCCACTGATAAAGACGATTTCGACTAAATACAGAGTATATCGATGGTATACATGGAAATCCTCGTAAATCGTCACAACCACATGTATTTTGTAAACAAATGTGAGGCAAACAAACAATATGGTTGCAATAATTCCGAAAAAATCAGACTTACGAAGGTTTGTAGGTATACAATTGATGTATACTGTACATTTACCATGCAGGTGACTGGCTGAATCTTCAATAAAATGTCCCTGACGTTTCCAAGGTTTACCAGACATTTGTCAAAATTTTAAAATGTTTCCAGACAGTTTTTTTTCGGATTTAATACTTTGACATCAGACATGGCCAAGTAATGCTTTTGATCCTACCACTTTTTAAACCCATGGAGTCATCACTTAGTTCGATGATGCAATCATGTTCATTTCAAGATATTAATTTATCGAAAGCAATCTAAATCGTGTTAAAATTATGAACAGGGATGGGAAAGATCTGTAAATAGACCCAGGTCAGATGGTAAATGAAGGCCCCGTTTCGAATGCCTAGGCGAAAAACTAGATCACGAAAATAAATAAAATAGTAATATTAATAATTAAGTAATTGCCTTAAGCTAACATTTTGTTAAACGACGAGAAATAATGGATTTTTAGTGCACTTTCCTTAAATATTTTTCTGAAATATTAATAACGACGGGCACACTGGGGATTTTTTGTTGAAACCAGTAGACCCCAAATACTGAATTTGTGTTTTTTTTTTTTTTTTTTTTTTATTAATTTAATAAGGGCGGAAATGCTGTAGGCAATTCTTTTCTTTTTTACAAATTAGATCCACACAAAAATTTTCTAAGTTTAATTTGGCAAGTGATAGCCTCCTATTTATTATTTAGAATAGCCGTGGTAAAACACTTTAAAAAAAAAATATTGAAATTATGGTCTATTTTGAAGGATTTTGTTTTGAAAAACCATATAACCATGCAGATCATAAATTTTAGTGGATTTCTCATAAGGCGAAATTTGTAGAAAAACTTGAGAAAAATGCAACTTTTTATTGTTTTCTGATTTTCCCTGAATTTTCCAGATCATATCAATTTTCCAGGCGTCCATATCAATTTTATGGAGTCCCATGTCGATTTACTTAACATTCTGATTTCAGTCTTGCCAGACTATGATTAGTGGGGTCTTGGTGCTAATGTTATTTACATGTACGTTTACTAAAACAAATTAAGACTACTAGAATACCCTATTAGAAACGCTTTCCTCCTATCAGTGCCAATCAAGAAGCTCAAAATCTTGATACAAGATAATTATTGGACAAGGTAACCTACAAAGTCTTTATCGGTGTCTAGAAGGCATAATGCAAAAATTTTCTATGCCTTTTATACGCTTTTAAATGAGAAAAGCTAACATGAACACGTACCATCCACACATGATAAGGCAAGTATCACGATAACTTATACTCTAGGCTACCAGAAAAGTGAGAACAGGAGCCGTCAGGTAAGAACATAACTTTGTAGCTTACCAAGCAGCATTAATTATCCGAGGGATTTATGAAGTAAGTGAGATGTTAAACAGGATTTTTGTTCACATTTGACAGGTTATTTATGATGAATATGAGCTGGCAAATGTTGCTACCCGAGTTCATTTATAGTGCAAGCCGGTGTGGCTCATAACTAAGGCATTTTTCATTATTTAATGAGCAGACTAACGAAATTTGGTACATTAGCCCAGATAAACTACTGGCCAAATTCCATGAAAATGAGATCCCACATTACAAGTAAAAATATTCTTTTAATTTGGTCATAAAGCACATCTGAAATTGTCACAATTTCGAAATGGGTAGGCCTACTGATAAAAACGATAATCGTTTTGTTCGATATTGTTTTCAAAAAAATAAATTCAGAATTTAATATCCAATTGATATTACAGGTGACGGATTTTTTTTGTTGTAAGTGAAAAATTTAACAGATTTCTAGTGGCGATTCAATTAAGGATACATACTGTATATAAAATCTTTACAACAGTTGTAATGTAGAAAGAAAGTGCAAGTCAGCACCAAAGATCGTCAGAATTTTACATTGAAATTGCAAGATCAACAAGGGTATAAAATATTACAGAAACTTATCAAGAACTATTGTATTTTTGGAAAGAACATTTTCCTGAAATTACCTTGCAAATTGTAATAACGCAAGCAACCTCCTAGACGAACTTAAAAAGTCAGGTCCCGAAATTGAGTCAGGCTCATATTAGTTTGTTATTTTGTTAATTTTGTTAATTGGTTAATTTGTTATTTTGTTGTACATTACAGTGTTACATTGCAGAGTTAAAAATTCCAGTAGGCCTACTATTGTTTTTGTATACGTAACAGTACGTGTAATTGCTGGATAAATTTGCAGCACATTATCAATACTAGTATTGTATTATGAATATTTTAATACGATTATTCATGAATGATTCATTGATGAATGATTACTGTAAAATGTAAGTACATGCAGTTCACAGAATTAAAATCCTCTGTCAGTAGAAGCCTCGTTCCATATGTTGACCAGTTGCGACAGTCCCTTAGATGGTCAACTTACAGGGGCTCTACTGTAGTATGGTCACCCTGACAAATAATATTGTTGCACATTTTCATGAATGAGATGCCAACCATGTCATAACAAACAATTTTAGACACCAGGTCACAAATAATGGATTTTTGGAAGTTTCCCTTGAATATCATTTTTATAGATATTTCATGCAACAATGGTACACCTTTAATGACGTGGGTTCTACGGTTCTCAAAAAGGTTCCACAAAAGGCCCAAAACAGAAGCCGATCCTAAGTTGAAACCCGAATCTGACGAACCGTTTGCCAAAGGTGAACGTTCTGCACCCGCACGAACTTATGTGTCATGGGGCCAGAAAATCATGGAATGCTAAAGTTAACCAGTCGCAACCCACGGCAGGGTTCGGGTTCCCAAAACAAAGTCTGGAAGGAGAGCACGAAACTCGACACTGGCATTGAGAGTTCTATTTTTCCCGCAAATTTCGAGTGCTCTGAGCGCGCCTTGCAAGGCATTCCAGGCTCCCGGAGGGCCCGGAAATGACGTCATTTGGAAGTTGGCCTACGTAACGGCCACCTCTGTAACGGTAAACTGCAGTCGTCTCTATTTCGGAACGGGTCTGTAGGTGGGTGAAAGGAACCGCCTTCCCAGCCTCGGTCGGGCCCGGGCCATATTTGGCAACACTCGCTCCTGCCATCCCGTCTATTTCCAAATGCACTTTTTTGGGGAACTTTTCTCTTTCTTTTATTGGGAAGGGCGAACAGAGAAAACAATCGCAGTGGAGCATCTGCCTTGAGCATGGATGAAAGCGATGCTCGTGACTGACGATCATCTCTGAAATGTGTGAGCCTCAATGGATATGTGGGGGAAAAAAGTCGAAGGTCGTTCCGAATTTTCTCTTACAAACAAGAATTTTACGTAGAGTTCAGTTCACGACCGACAATGACGGAAAGCAATTTGTATCCCAATTTTGCATTTCTGCAAAACAATAGAAAAACAAAATACATGTACTGTGGGTAAAATAATTATTGGCAAAGTATGAAAAATGTCGGACCCAAGAATGAAATTGTAAACGTACTTGTACATGTATTGTATTATGTACATTACAAAGTTTATGTAACACCGATAAAAAACATTTGCAAAAGTAGGAATGACTTTAAAAAAATAAAATAAAATTTATGGCAAACCAACAATGGAGGAAACGGTCAATTACGTATGGATGCGAGTAGGTCGAATTATTATCTTTAATGATTCTCAAACCCGAGTAAATCACCCAAAATTGGGAAAAAGTGGCTTCTCTTTGGGTATTAAGTATAGGGTAGGCCTAATGAGCTGAACTGAATGGAACTGAACGACACACCTATGAACAAGTTCTGTGAAGTAAGTGAAAAGTCAGTATGTACCAAAACTCTTAACAAGTATTAATTAGATTAAATCATGTTTTCTAACATCATGCATGTTTTACCTGAATTGGGAAAAATGACATTATCTGATAAGCGGATTTGGGTAACATGGACATTCTAGTAAGCAATTTTTGGCAAATGGAGAAAGACGTTTGGGAAGCTGGACTTTAATTTTTCAAATCTAATATCAAACAATTCAACTTTAATCGATTTGATATCAGGTAGTTTATCCGTAGTTTCAATTTTTGCGGTAAACAGATGAAATATTATACAGTAAATCAGTTCATTTTTGTTAAGATTCAACCGAAAATTATACAGTCAAATAATATAGAAGATGCTCGGGTGTGAAGATGCTAACGTGTACTTGTATACAGTAGATTTACGCAAATAACTAAAAGCAATTTATTGGAGGAAATGTGCCTAGTTATAAATATACAAATATAGAACCTTCTTCCTGCTATTTTGAAAATATTTTCCAGAGTAACATTGGGCGACATTTTCAGAGAATTACAAAATTATCAGACTGACAGTCACCATGCCAGGTAAAAGTTGGTAAACACCATTATGCAATATTTTAGACTGAACATACCCATTTCCTCACCAGTGACAACTAGAAAAATCGCAATTTTCAGGCGAAGCAAATTTGTAAAACGTTTACCACAAACAGGGTTCCCCAAGAAATGAAATTTTAAAATTCCCTGTTACATTGGCATGTTAAATTTCCCTGACTATTCTACGCCTTTTCAATTTTCCAGGTCTAAGACGCATTTCCAAGAATCTGCAGCATCTAACGCACTACATATCTGACAAAACAAACCAAGAAAAAAAACCTGCAAATGTCGTTCAAAAAAAGGGTATTTTGAGGTCGCGTTGGTTAAATATAGAGTCGACCATTTATTTTCCACATTTATTTTTGGCATCCTGCACATGATTATATCACAGTCTGAAAAAGTCAAAAACCCGCGTATATCCTTCTTTCAGATTGGCATGCTCCTTGGAGAAACCTCGAGAAATTGAATCTTTTTAATTAAAAAAGGGCTTGAGAAAACTCAGTTCGTCGTTTGTCTCGAGGGCCTACGCAGTTTTAAAGGTAGCATAAAACATCCATTTTATGTGGATCTGCAAGACGTTTTCTTAATTAGGAAATGCATTTTTAAAGTTTCTTCTGGAGAGGTTAAAGGTCCATGCATGCCATGGGTGGACAAGTGGGCAGAACCTTAAGTTTAAGAAAAATTGGTAACCTGGGTCAACGCCACCTAGGTGGTCAGCAAAATAACAAAACGTTCAATCCCAACAAGTGTTTAATGGCAACATTGCATAATTAACATTTTTTTGCAAGCAAGGAAGATGCTGATAAATACGTTGTGCTACTTGTACTAGACAAGATATAGGCAAAGATTATTCGGGCGTGGGTGGACTAGATGCCCATAATAGCAGCTTCTGAACCCACCTCTGCAAAATGCCTACACAGTGTTTACACTTAAAATAGACCTGCTGCGTTGACTAATGCGACTATTTTTGCTCAATGGCACACATTTCGGCTTGCATACGCGTGTGCATTTGCACAGGTTTGTGTTCGATAATTGACGTGCATCCCAAGAACGCCAGCTAGCGTCTTTATGCTTTAAGTTACTGTAAAGTTCAGTGATTCACTCAAGTACAGTAGTATTAGCATGCCAATGCCTTTGGTCATGAAGTTGTGCTCAGTGAATCATAGAGGGCGCTGGTATTTTCAACACGGTCGCCAAATGCTGCTTTTTGCAAGGTTTTTACAGGGGGTAATAGTATTACCGTATTACAACGTTTCATTGCAGCATTATTATAACCAAGGTTAGGCGTGGTCAAAATTACGTGACATTTTGTGGAAATTAGCCTGATATTTTCGAATGCCCCACCCGAACCGACATTAGGCTACAACACTGACAAAAGCTGCCTGTTTTCAATTCCCTAATTTGGTTCGAAAATGCTGTTAATAACTTGTTTTTGGCATGTAATATTCAAGTTTCCATCGCATCGTTGCTTGCCATTGATAGTGGCTTAAGTAACTGAAATGCAAACTTTTGGTTAGCTAAGCCACTATCAATGTGCTAGGGTGGCCACACAATTTTTTTATTTTCCTGATATTTCCCTGGTTTCCATGTCATGTTACCTTATATTTTCCTGATTATTTTCAGGGATGAAAGCATCAGGTGGAAATGAAAGACGATAATAAATCTATATTTTAACAACTTTAGAATTAAACATTCATTTGACTTACATTATCATTAAATAAATCCAGAGATTTTTGTATGAGATCCAAAAATTTGTTTAATAAATCTCTTCGTTCACCAGTTTATAATTTTCTTTGAACAATTCTGCTTTCTTAGGCTTGAGATCACGTAATTCTTCAGGGTTCCCCCAGAGATGAAATTTCCAACCACCCTTCCAGGTTTTAAAACGAATTTCCCAATGTGGCATATGCCAATGTAAGGAATTGTATATTAATTGCTTATCATATACAGTATAGACATGAGATTATAGAATGCACATTTTTATTAGGATGCAGCAACTTTCCATTAGCTTTTTTAATTAACAATTTCATTATTAATTTCTTCCATGGAATTGTTTGTCTTTTCTTGATTTCAGTGGATACATTTTTCTTCCTAATTACCCTTGTTTAGCTGTTTCAGTTCTAATCCAACCAACTGGCCATTCCCCGTTTGATTTGACGGAAACAGCGTCTCAATAGCCCACAGCTGACACTGTCCTAGAATAACTGACACAAGTTAAACACAAAGTGGTCATGACCATAGTAGAAGATCTCCCCAAAATTTGTCAAACGGCACCAGGTGGTATCCTCCCCAAAAGTCTGAAACTGAGACATTCTTGTTTGTCCATTCAGAGAGCAATTGGTTCATCCTTTGTTGAATGTCCTGTCACCATAAACTTTTCACAGAGTTCCCTCTTTGCCATCAATCTGGGGATTTCGTCAGCTGGCACGAGGGTCATAGCAGTCATCCCCAATGTTTATAATGCAAATTCTTTATAGTTTATTCCCTACAATGGCGGCCTAGTCTGGCAGAGTTGACTCTTTTTGGCTGTTCGGTTAAAATCCCTCAACCGAGCCATTTTATCAGTGACAAACATATGTGAATTATAATTTATAATATAGGGAAATTGCGAATCTTATCATACAGACAGAATAACAAATATGAAATAATTTTCGTCAAACAGACTATGATACACTACAGTACACCTCCAAAGTTGATCACCTCCACATGTTGACCACATTTTAACTGACCGGACGGTCACCAGATTAACTCAATGGAAGGTGACCTCTACATGTTGACCACCTGCACCTCTGTATGCTGAACTAAGACACGCAATAGTAATTTAATATATATATGTTGACTAGCATGGTCTCAACATGTAAAGATAAACAGACTGCGTGCAAAACTTATACTGTACATTACAGTGTTACAATACAGCGTTAACATTCCAGTACTACTGTAAGGTGCATGTAATTGCTGGATAAATTAACAGCACATTAGCAATACAATGTGTAATGGTAATGTATTATGAACATTCTAATATTATTCATGAATGATGAATAAATCCTATATTAGTACAAGCCTCGTTCCATATGTTGACCAGTTTGCGACAGTCTCTTGGGTGGTCAACTCTCAGAGGTTCTACTGTAGTATAAAACTTGCCATGATAACCCTAAAACGTAACAATGCCATGGAAAATATTTCAAATAGACCGAGATTGGCAACTTTCCAACCTTGACAGAACGCATGTAGACAAATCCATCAGGTCGAATAGAAACAATGACCAGATGAATAACATCATTGAAAATCTATTGGTCCTCTTCCCATCAAGTATCGGGAAGGTGCGACTTGAACCTTCATCCGGTGTCATCGCCACAGCAAACATTTCAAACTCCAAAACATAGGCGTTTCCCAAGACGCCATGGCAGGCATGACCACATAAAACAAGTGTGAAAATTTGCGAATAAAACGCGACTTTCAACAGTCCACAACAGAACCAACAAGTATTTATGCAACTTGCAAGCTAACCAAGTAGACTTGCTACAGTAACATGCATGTTGGGATGACAATTACAGGGAAAAGCTTTCAAATGCCGAGCAACATACCCAATGACAGCACCGTTAATTTACATACTGACGTGACGAGATGAATTAAAAAGAAATAAATAGGTTGCATCTTGTTGTCTCGCCCTGTCCAACTGCTCAGCTCGAAACGCACATGTGCGAAATGAGTACGTGAAACATGTGTATACCCCAAGGTCACATTCAACATTGAGCTAAAACGTGGGTTCAGTAGATATACAGTACATGTACCGTGTAAAAACTAAAACAAAATATGTACGACTGTCCTTGTCTCTATGCCTGCTCAGGGTTAGCCAGAGATAGAAAATTCAACTTCCTTGACTTTTCCAAGTTTTAAACAATTTCTCTGACCACCCTGACCACTGAAAATGCATGAAAAATGACAAATGGCAATGTGAGGAATGCTATATTTATTTCTTGTTGTATAAATTCAGGCGATAAAAACAAATTTTCATAAGGAAATATCACATTTAGATTACTTTTTTTAAATGAGAATTTCATAATTATTTTCGGTAATTTCTACAACGGAATTGCTTATCATCCTGATTTTTGTGCTGCTCATATGTATTGGTGCCCTAAGTAAAATTCCAGATTTCTGCATAATCATGTAAATAAACGTTTTGTACGCTGTAAACAAAACAGCTACAGTATTTTATAATAATCAAAAGGCCATTACGAGCATGTAATACTGTAGAGCGTGGTAGGGGGTCAGAAAGTCAACTTTTCGTTGGGTGTTTTCTGTTTTTGTTTTGTTTTTTGCACAGCTCTAAGACAACGACCATGTATAAGGATCAATTGCAAACTTATCAGCAAGTTGCATTCTGAAATTAAACTGGGTTTCTCCCGAGAGGAAATATCAAACTTCCCTGTCTTTTCCTTGACTTTCCAGGTTTCCTTGAAAATCCTGACTATTGAAAATGCGACAAATATTGCATATGCCAATGCAAGGAATGCCATATTTATGAATTGCTTATTATACATGTAGATCAGCAAGAAATACAGGACACATTTTCATTAGGAAATACATGTAGCAAATTTAGATTTGTGTGTAGATAGCTGTGTGTAAATTGTATTCTTGATTTGCTGAATTTCAGAATGTGACTTGTTGATACATGTATTAAAGTCCTCAGTGACGAATCACTCATCTCAGCGAGTATACTCCAAACTTTCATAACAAAGTTTTTTTCAATCTGAATGACCTGTCAGTTGACATTCAAAATGACTGACAGGACTTATTATATTCAGGGGTACACCCACGCCAGGGCATGGAAACAACAACAAAAATCAGCACATGGGTTCCAAAATACTCGCCCACTTATTCCAAACAAAAGATCATGTCGCTCAATTTCACGCCAATAATCAAAAAATATGGCTTTTATAAACACGCGAATTGGTCTGACCCAATTTTTTTAGACTGTTAGTAGACCAGCCTGAACAAACAGCGCCACCGCCAGGGGGCCAAAGAACCGCCAGAGGGCGTTTTCATGAAAATACAATAATAATAGAGGTGAAATGAGCGAGGTTGTTTGCAGTAAACAGCGAATTAGCCGGACCGGTACAGATATTGAAAAGAAAAATAACAATGGAGCAGGAAACCAGAAAATTGCGTAGTTTAGGCGAAATAGCCGCAAAAATGCTGAAATTCTGGTTTAGGGTTGACACCTTTTAATCCGCTTTTTATCTTGGTGATAATCAGGCGATTAATATGAAAAAAAAAGTGAGACAGCTTTTAGCAACATGAATGATAACCGCAAATTGGTTAATGGAATAATTAGGCTGTGAGTCGATGCAATTAGATCCATGGGTTGACAAGAAAGTTAGTCATAAAATCCAAACGGCCATCAAAGTTCAATCTACAATTTCACGTTTCAGACATTCATCCGGGCCAATTAAATCGCACCTTCAACACCTTGATACCTGCTCCAGTCTCAAGGAGAATCCCAGTCTGTGCATTTAGACCTGTTTGACCAGTTCCAGTTGGCTAACCGCAGCATCCCAAATTTTCAAAAGGAATGCATGCACTGCATATGGGTGGGTTTATACTGTGTCTGAAAACGAACAAGATGCTAACACTGCAGCTGTAATTAATTAGCCATGAAACATGGCGACTACTAATTTCTGAAAACGAAATTTGAGTTTTCCAGGCTAATATTCTAATTTTTCCATGTTCAAAATATACATGTGTGCCACAATTCTATTGAAAACAGTATTTGGTAATAACGACAAGGAAAGCCTAATACTGTAGACACACCAAAGCTAAAACGCGATAATTAACAAATGTGGTAAACTCGATTTCCTCAAGCAGCACGTCATCGCGGATTTCGACATTATCTAGGTTGTAAAACTAGATTTTAGTTCGATATGTCCTCAGTTCTGAATTTCCCGCTAGACAATGGAACACGAGATTAACACGTTTGTTAATTATCGCGTTTAACGTTTTTCAGAAACTCGATTTCAGATGGTTGGTTTTTAGTCAACATTATCAAACAAGCATAACCCAGTGATGTATTTTACGAACAATTCTTTGAAACACAACCCGAAATAATGAATTTTAGGTATATTATACTTGAAATTTAAAAAAAAATAATAATGAAAGAAATTAATGAGGGATTTTTTTTATAAAAACTGGATCATCAATAATGCAGTAATAGGCCATTTGGAAAATTTCAGAAATATTAAAATTGACGGAAAGTAACTCCGAAGATGAAACCCGAATAAAACATTATTAGAAATAACTGATTTTAGGTGAAATTTCGTGAAAGCGTTTTCCAGAAATATTAATAACACATGCAACACTGGATGACAATTTTTTTGAAACTAAATCCCCAATACGAAGGCAAAATTTCTAGAAAAACTTAATCACTAATGCTGAATTTTAGGGGGCTGTTGGGTTGATTACCAGGACAATAATTTCTGTCTGGACTTCTTAAAATTATACCGAACAAATACAAAACACAATTTTGATGCAGAGAAATTCCCTGTTTAAATTCAAACTTCCCAGAGGTTTTCAGGTCTCAGGTTGGTAGCCACCATGTAATACTGCAGTTAAATTAATCACCCATACATGTATATGTAATTCAACGTGCACAAAGCGTCATTATCGACTGTGTCACTGAAGATTTATAACCGTCCCAAGAGGGTGGGGTAATATCCAAAGTTCTTTGACTGGATTAATATCCTGCGGATACCAATTTCCTTATGGGCATCTTTTTGTTCAGAATTAATTCACCAAACGAATTAACGATCTCGGATAATAATCTGAAGTAAATTAGCATTAACACTGCAAGCTAGCACATTACATTAATCAATGGCGGTTATTGAAATGCCATTATTTTACTGTAAGTTTAAGAAACTAGGAAATAATGAGAACATAAGGGAGAAACATGATAAATGAGACTTTCGTTAAATAACTAATACGATATGTCGAACAACGCAACAAAAGCAAGTTATTTTCAGGAAACATGTAATTCCACTTTTGCTGTGCCTTTACCATGACGAATTTTATATCATTAGCCTACATCAGTACAGGACTATACAATTGATATTAATTTTAATAGCACATAATGGCTGCATCATTTTTTCCAAAATATACATTACTACTACGTGTATATTTTTCTGCAAGAGTGCACTGTAATCATTCTTCTCTTTAGTTTCCATTATACAACAGCCCCAACATTACTGATAAAGGTACAATTTTTAGAATGCTGTAATTTCACTCATTATTCATCTTTATGTTAATTATTATACAGCACCAAAATTATTTTTGCAAGTTTTTCTGCAGGGCAACAAGTTTTTGCATCATTTAGGCCTTTTTAAGAATAGTTAGGAATTTTTAAGACATTCAGGACTTTTAATTTCTTTGTAGTACTTTTTCAGAGAGTGACAAAAGCTTTACAATTCTAAATTTCTCCTTACCGTTTTATACTAAGTAAATTAAGTTTAATATTAAGGAAACATCCAATTGGCTAACACTAGCATTGAATCAACCCAGGCATTTTCCTAAGGCTAAATTTTCTTTCGGAATCTAACCCCCCAACCAACCCAAATAATTTTAAAAACCCTGATCTCCCAGTTTTCTAGGTAGTGGTAAACCTATACAATGTATATAATGCGATCATCATCATTACAGTATTATAAAACTTGTATTTTTTAAAAAATCACGTTGTAGGCTTTCAGAAAAGACACAAACATGAGCAGAAGTCTTCATTGTGGTGTGGTAAGTTCATTATTACGGATAAAGATCACAACGTACACTGTAGTTTTATGCAATAATATTATATGTTGGCATTTTACCAGGACTGAGGTCAGGAAACTGCAACGCTAACGACCAATTATCGAAAATGATGGGAAAATGCTAGAGTGCATCCTAATTAAACGGTTCTGGTAATTATCACATAGCACCTCAACACGCCACAATACATGGTGATAGCACTTCAGCATTGACTTTAAAAAGGTACGCAGAAGAGGCTTTTGTCAAAATTAGCGGACCGACGATTTGTGGTTAATTTGAAAATAAATCACGCCAGCTTTCACCAAAGCATTCACGTTGTAGAGCGGACAATGTTTTATTTGAAAGCTCATCATGTCTTCCCTCCATTACGAACACTTCAAAAACAATATGATCTAGATCGAAAAAATGGGTTATTTGGAAGACAGGAAGTAATTAATTGTAGCCTACTATAGGCCAAGCCCAAGCCACGATTGTGCGCAGTAGCATATGCTGTCATGATAATGATGGCTATTATTTCATCAATACTGGCCAATTAACATAAGCTTTCAGCATAACAATGTTGTGATCCAAGGCTCTGACCCAGATACATGAGGAACATTATTGCGAACATCCATGTATATGTACATGTACTGTATAACTAGCCAAACATGGTCGGTACCATTGCATGTGCAAAAGTTATATTAACTTATAACAATATATTACAAATTTCTGGTATTTCAAATGAGTTGTCAAAATACAACATAGGAAATGGTAGCCGATACTGCATGATTTCGCCAATGATGGTGGCCCTACTCCAAGTCATTAACAGCTAAAAATGCTATTAAAGAAGTTTTGTTGATACTGAAAAGTACCACAAATGCTGACAGTTAACTGGATGCAAGGATTAAATTCATTTTACAGAACATGTACATGTATGAACCTCATGATTGACAATGCAGGGCTAATTCCAGACTTCATTGGCAACAAACAGGAATAGAGATAATAAAATCTCATTCCTCATTTATCAATAAACGATGATGTCACATTGTAAGGACAGTGTTATTAAACTGTCAAGGTCAATCATTTCAATGATGCGTTGACAGAAATATTACGTTTTAAGCCGTGTCGTTGCGTAATCTTTGCTACTGAGGCAAAAAAATCATTATTTTTGACTTCTGACATCGTTCAATTAAAAATACTTCAAATTTTCTTTCGACAAAGTTAAATTTCAGTTAGCCTATATGAATCGATATGGTTTTAAACAATCTGTAGACGGATTCAGATTTTCACATTTGCATATTCAAAATGGACAACTTATAATGACAATCCATAATTTGATTTCCTTATCCAAAACAGTAATTATGTGTTCTAAACACTTTTAAGCTTATAAGCTTACTATAATAATCTACTTAACTTATTATAATATCTAAGTAACTATTACTTAGATCTCCCATGGACCTGTAAAGCTAAGCTAATATACTTTCCACCCAGAAGACATACAGTACATGTATATGAGCATGTATCATAACATTGCCATAATCAACTTTAAAAATGATAATGTTTTAACTGCAGCCCCCACGACCATTTTGCCTTTATGTACATGTACATGTAGGCCTGCTCAGTTTTTTCAACACCAAAAAAAATTCTTTCAAGGATGAACAAGCATGCTAAAATGAAAACACTTCAATTCCATATCTGAGGAAAGCAAATGAATTATGGGGTCATTTCATTAGACCACTAACATGTAGTTTAGCTTTGCACCTGAACGCAAAGATTAGGCTAATGGGCATACATTATCGCAAAACGGCCATTAACAAAGTTATATGAGTTTTATGAATTCCAAAGGCACTATCCTAATTCCAGACCACCAGAAGGTCAACCACGTGCTTATAAACACCTGATTCCAACGTTAATTGCAAACCTTGGTATCTGGAACTGAAACAAGTGTGGCCAATTAATGGTTATCGTGGTGAGAAACTGGTAAAAAAAAAGTTCAAGAACTTGAATCTCATTCGTGATAAGCACATTGAAAGTTGATGTAAATTCCTCAACTGTAGGCTACCATTTCTACAGACAAATGAAATTAATAAAAACTTACTCTCAAGCTTAATACAAATATGCTTATGAAGGGGAGGCAAGACCTTAACAGCATTTTTCATTAGTGGTTGCTACGCCAGCGCAGGAAATGACAAAATAGGCAATTCAATTAGTTGCAATTGTATTATCAGCGCCAAATGTAGCCTCACAAATTCTGCATAGTGACACCCCATCCCAAAAGCCAAAACCTGGCTACGGGCCTGCGTCTATGAGGTGGTTGTAATGGCGTTTTTGGCTGACTTTTTCGGCATTGCTCCTAAATATAGCAGTTACCAAATTTTCCTCATAAACAACCTATTTATGTATTGCTCAGTACAGCGTGAAAGGGTGAAGGGCCTGAGAACTGAACGAATTTTCTGCATGCTTTGCAGTCAGGGAATTCTATGCGAACAGAAATCCTCTCAAGGATGAAAATTACCAGTTAGCAGTATGAAGAAAAATGAAAGTTTTATACAGAGAGAGGTCAGTCAAGGTTGGCTTGCTACGCCAAATGCATCCGAGTTAATTCAAATCAAAGAATAGTTCACTAAGTGCAGCAAACTGCATTTGCATGTGGGCATGTCATGCCCCCTTGAGCATAATTCTATTGCTAGTTTTCACAAGTCGTCATTCCCATGGAACACTGTTTATGAAAAACATGAAGTACATGTATATACTGTAAGCTTAGATCGTCGATGTCATCAGGATTCAATTTGTTGACACTCGAAGGGTCACCGAATTATCGGCAAAAATATCATTGGATATTTGTCAATATCCAATATCTGTCAATATCTATAAAAATATCTGAAGGCAGTGGGGATGGCATGATAATTTATCAGGTCCCTGCAATGGAAAAATGTTGCAATAAGTTTGATTGGCAACTTATTGCAATTCCATTCGTGATTGAAACAACAGAATCGATAAACATTTGAAACCTCCCCAATCAATGTTACTGTTTTTTTCCTTTCGACAATTGCAAACATTCGACAAATTTCGCAGATTTCGACAGTTGTCAGTGAAAAACGACACTTTTACATGGTGTAAAAGTGTCGTTTTTCACTGACAACCACCCACTTATTACATTTGGGATGAACCAAAAATTTACCTATACAAAATCTGTTGCTTTTCAAACTAACCTTTGACGTTTAAATGAGGCAAATAAATGCTCTTCGAACCTAGATTTCGACTGATCGAACAGCTTGCAAAGACTTGTTGTTGTTGTTGTTTATCGTTAGCTAAAAACAAATTGATTTAGCTTGCACCATTGATCAAAATCCAAAAATCCTCTTAATCATAACAAAATACTGATACGATACTGTCACTGACTGTCTTGTTTTCCCCAAAACGACCAGATACAACAATCAGCAAAATTATTATAAAAATAACAGATAAGCGATTCCCACCCAAGTCCTCGAATAACAATATTTCTTTGTTTTAGGTTCATGTTCCAATTACATTATAAATACATATACCGTACAGATACTACCAAATAAAGTACACTTTTTGCATGTTAGTTCAAAAACGCGTTTTCAACGCTCCAATTGCCATTCAACATGATTCTGACGTTACATTCCACATGCAACTTCCCTGACTTTTCCAGGTTCAAAAACAAATGTCCTAGACCACCCTGACTACTATAAATGCAAAAATATGACAGATGATAATTTTAACAAATGCATTACGTATTATACATGTAGCCTATATAAAATACGAGATGAAATTTGCGCAAGGAAACACCAAATTTAGATTAGGCCTACTTCTTTTTGAAATTGACAATTTCATTATTAATATCTTCCACCGAACTGCTTGTACTATCTTGATTTTTGTTTTTAACAATAACAAGGCCTGGTTAAGTAAACTGATTTATTGAATTTCAAAGTAAATCCATTCTCCCTGACTTCTTCAATTTCTAGGACAATTTCAGCTTTTCCAGGTCTGAGGAAACCCTGTGCTGTTAAAGTGTTTTAAAATCTTTCTTTTTGGCATCCATTGAGTCGAGTGAACACCAGGCAGCACTTGTTTATACTTGAAATAACTTGAATTATGTCAGGCAATTACCATAAATCATTACATAAATAATTCGATGCAGCCAGCTAGACCCAGTCATTTGAAAAACTAAGTTTTTTGTGGGGATGTTTGACTGCAAGTGGCACTATAAAGTAATTTAAAAAAATATTCTTAAGAACTTTCAAGCCTTTGTTCGCCAGATTAGCGTATTAATATGGGTCTTGAATAAATATTGACACTAGTTAAGAAAGCATTCTTTTTATGGACACGTGCGTTCATTGACATCAACAGCTCCAATATTGCTCAGCTTGCGATAGCCTGTTAGCCTATGCTAAATTCCAGACATTCCTAATTTCCTATGGAAATCATAACAAATGTCCCTATAGACGCCTTAGAAATAATCCATTTGATGCTAGTTTTGCATAGGCCTACTCTTAAACTGCGTCCCAAATACTAGTGCGACTAATTTAATGCTTTGCAATCAGACAGAGTTCAAGATAGCATGTGCTTCACTAGATTAACCAAGAAATATCCGATAAATTAAGCAGCCAAGTCAACACAACATGGCATCCACTGCCAGATTCAATTGCACACTCTGGATGAGCAATACAACAGGATCAGAATTAATAGCCATGAATGAATCTTTTCCTGTCTAAACTGGGATAATGGCCAGAATGCAGTTGCAACCTTGCCTTAGCTAATAGCTAACTAAAGTTTTGGATAACATGATCCCTCTATTTTCAAAAACCGTCTCATGTCCTTGCCAACGGATTCCAAGCGAAACATGTAATTAGCAGCCTGTGGTTACCAGGCTTACCTTCAGAACGAAAAGTAACACATGGGGAGTGAACCGAAACAAAAAATCCAAAAAATGCCTGTCTTTGGCATACATCAACACTGAATTGGCACTACTTGAAATTGCAAGAAGTATCCAGGGAGATGGTAGCGACAATGAGATCACGAGTTACATTACGTTTAGATTTATTCGATTGTTTCTACAAATATCCGCTCATTGTCTTTGTCGTTTAGGATGCCAAGATCTCAAAGAAAGTAAACTTTGCACACACAAAAAATGCTATTCAAACCGTTATTTACATTTTAGTTACATGTAGTCAAGACCAGTACTTCCAGTAACTGCTTGCAATTTGTTTAAGTCAAAATCCAGCATATACTACATGTACATGTATTCTCTCTTCCAAATGTGTGCAAAATATATTTCAACCCTTACTTGTCTTTACTATAGCAGACAAGAATCTAAACCAATCTAAAAATGCAATTTTTTTCCCTATCTGCAGGCACTCACTGCCAGCCTACGAGCAGTTAGGAGAAGCCTACTTTCTCTTTGCGTCTATGCTATAGCAGGGCAGAATCCATACTGTTGCACTGGTTTTCAAATTTTTAGCAGAATAGCCTCGCCCTTGTATCTTGTGACTTCTGATGATACACCACATGTGAAGCATAATACATCTCGTTACACATGTAAAAACTCCATTTTTGGAGAGAAAAAAATCGTAGTTTTTTGGCGCTAGAAGGCGCGACGTGAGGGTGCAACTAGAGTTAGTGCTTTCCCAAGCCTGGTTAAATTACCCAAAAATGATTTTTTTTGGTTATAGACAACACGGAATCGGCCTACCCATTGAGTATTCTGTCACTGGCAGTGTGAACCAATACATGTGCTCTGAAATTGTCCAACAAATATTTAATTAATTAGCTAGTACACAGGCCAAAATTGGAGTAGTGGCATTAGCTGGACTTGGGTATTAAAATAATAAATGAGGCCCATTTTGTCAAGTTCGATAAACTACAGAAAGGTCCCTGTTACAAATGTGCACATAATATTTATATTCAACCCGACTTGTCTAGTAGACTAGGAGACAAGAATGACACCTGTCCAAGCTGTCGCAATTTATTCTTTCCATATTTTTCAATTTTTGTCGTTGTTTTGTTGGCCTGTATTTTTTTGGCTTCATCCTGATATAACCTAAGTTAAAAATGTAATATTTTTTTGAAGCAGCATTTAACCATAGGCAATCACTGCCAGCCCACGTGCCATTTGGAGAAACCCACTTTCTCATTGTGTCTATGGCGGAGCGGGGCGGCAGCAGGGGATATATTGTAGCAAAGCCGTCATATTTTCTGTGCAATTGGTGATTTCCCAACACTGAATACACAGTAGAACCTCCAAAGTTTACCACCCCCCTGATT
>JAQGAF010002556.1:0-21841 GCA_034687865.1 Kryphioiulus occultus
GGGATTCGTCGAAATTTGTGAAAATGTCAGGGGATTCGTCGAAATTTGTGAAAATGTCAGGGGATTCGTCGAAATTTGTGAAAATGTCAGGGGATTCGTCGAAATTTTTGAAAATGCCAGGGGATTCGTCGAAATTTTTGAAAATGTCAGGGGATTCGTCAATATTCTTGAAAATGGCAGAGAATTCGTCAAAATGTCAGGGAATGTCAGGAAAATTGTGATAGCTTACTGTTTTTAAAAGCAATTTAAAAAATAGTAACATTCACTTAAATTCTTAGCAAATTTATAAACCAAAACCTGTAATTTAAGGCCTAGTTTTTTTAAAAATGTGTCTATGGCGTTTCTGGTTCATGTATTATTAATATTTCATAAAATTTCTAAAGTCCGCATAAATACAGCATTGCATTGTTGAAATATGTGCATTTTTCACAATAATGGTCCGTTCTATTTCACTGTTAATTTTGCTACTAATTATACAGATTAATTACTTGTAATGCAGATCTCCGAAAATGTTAGCCTACAGCGTGTTAAACTTCGATTCATAGCTTGGAAATTTATACATGTATTATTTCTGTGAAATTTATTATTATTATTATTAATATCTTGTGAAGTTTCGTGTAAAATGTCAGGGAAATGACTGAAAAGTGGTCAGGGAAATGACTGAAAAGTGGTCAGGGAAATGGATTTGAGAATTTGAGTGGGAACCCTGCACTGACTCTATCGAGCAATTAAAACCCTCTTATTTTTTCCAACATCACTTCTGGGAAATCGACTATTGACTTCGTGCTACCTGCTTTTGCTATTTTTACAACTGAAATGTGTTGGTTACATAACACGTTGGAATGTTTCTTGTTCCTGCACTATCTCTGGTCTAGGCGTGGGTGGACTACGTGTGTGGGTGGAAGCCAGAAAAGGATAATTTAAGGATTGGCCTGGTTTGTGTAATTTGGATTAAGGGACTGACGTGTTTTATATCCGAATTATTGATAAGCTTAAGCGTATGAATTCGTTGACGATAAATACATTTGATTCCATGATAGTGTATAAAGACTAGAGGACTTGTCATGAGCCAATACTTAATAACGCAAATAAAAATAACGCTTGTTACTTTACAACCTGTTGTAACAACTGGGTTCCCACATTCTGGAAAGCCAGGGAAAATCGGGGAATGTCAGGGAAATTGAGAATGTTTTCAACCATTTGTTTACCATCATCTTGTATAAAAATGTAGGTTAAAATCCATTTGTCTTCTTATGTTTTACAAAAAATCTAATCAAAATGTTAGGGGAATGAATGTTAGGAAAATTTACTTCAGCATTTGAATGGGAACCCTGACCAAGAAAATGCCCTTCCTCACAAAAGGTTCAATAACTAAAACCTTTATGATCATTTGTAGCACTTCCAAAAAGGTTCAGTGTATGGAACCTTTCCCAGAGGTTTAACACATTAAACGTTTTAAGAAAACGTAACACTTGGCCTTTTACGAAACATAGTACGTGAATGATTTTTTATTATTCCGTTCTGTAAATTTTTTTTGCATATTAAAGAAAATTATAACATTTTAATAATAAAATTGGTAATGATTTAGCAATAAATGATTTAGCATGTCCTTGACAGAAACACGAACAGCTTCCTAAATGAAAATTCTCGTAAAATGTTATGCTACAAAAGTATAGTCAATTCCTTTTATGAAACTCGTTTTTCCAAGTTGTCTCAGATCTTAAATATTTACCTGTTCTGCTCTTAAAATTGCAATAAATAGATTCTATAACTTAATATCTTAGTCAAGAATACATTTAGGGATAGAAAAATTACTTTCGTTTTGTCTTCAACTTTTAACATCTGATTGCCAAACATTTCACACGTACATGAAACCGCGACTAGGGTGTTGCAAAAACATGACTACATGTTATGTACCAAAAATTTAATTTTCAAAACTTGTTTAATTTGACCACCTACACATGGGTTATTCTGATTTACTTTAGCTGTTTGATTGAAAATATCTGGTTACACTCTGGTAACTCTGGTAAATGCGATTTAAGGGTGGCAAAAACATGACTATTTACCAAAAATTTAATTTTTGAAAACTTGTTTATTTCACGTCAAACTAGCCCATACCCGAAATAGATTTTAATTGAATGATTTGAATTTGCCCAGAACTGAATTTGGTTTTCAAATCACCAATTTTTATGATTGTATACAAGTTAACAACAGGTGTTGGAGGAAAACAAAGTTCAGTGTAGCCTACGGATCGTTTTTAATATTTCGATGATTACAGGGTGACTCAAACGTCACATTCAACCGTGACGAGTGTTGACACGCACAACTTGCTCCACAACTAACGCAGCACTTGTGCGACACAAATTTGTCGCGTTAGGGCTCAACCCAACGTGTTTTTTGGGTGGAAGCTAATTAGTCAACCCTTATCCATGGCTTTGTTTGTCCCTGTGGCAGTGTTGTCGATTTCCGAAGCACTGATGCGCAATTCCGTTTTTTGCCACCATGGCTACGACTTCGAGTACAGGTACTTGGCAATTTAATTAATGCAGCCCGGGCCCTGCAATCACTCTGAAATAATGTACCTGTTTTTTACCCGTTTTGGAGAAGTCAAAACAAAAGTTTTTGGAAGGGGAACGTGCTCGAATTAAAAATTAGACAACCTGTAGGGGGTTGGTGGGAGCGTTGAACCAAGTCGAAATTTTACATGTAAGTTTTCTGCAAATTATTGTACGTGCCCTCAGTTTTGTTTGCTGTACTTGTCTAATCAGACAGTGGATAAACCTACAGGGTTCATACAATCAGGGAAAGTCAGGGAAATGTTGACATTTTTACCATTAAGCCAGGGAAAGTCATGGAAATGAAATGTGGTCAGTGAACGTCATGGAAATATTGCTATTTTTACTATTAAGTCAGGGAAAATCAGATGGAAGTAGGGAAATTCATAATGTCTGGAAATTTGTTGTGGCACAACTAATTTGATTGGTATAAGTATCTCGTGAAAGCTGTAGAAAAGTTGTATTTGTGTTCTACTTTTTTTTCTTCTTATCAATTTCTTATCATTATCATTCATTTTTCATATGTAATATTCACCTAAAATGCATTATTTTTGTTAGAAAAAATTATGAAGAATTTTTTTCTTCAATGAAGTCCTCAAAAATTCAGTTGAGATCTTGTGGTTTCAACCACTAGTGTTCGCATAGTTATAAATGTTGAAACACTAGAAATCTAATATTTCTTGTAATTTTTCAAAAATTTCGCCTACTGCAGTCGCATAATTATTAATATTATTATTCCTTATTACAAAATTGTGGGCTAATTCCATCATTTCGTGATCAGATCTATAATTTCTAAAATATTCGCCATGTGGTATATTTACTCGGATCAAATCTGCAAAAATGTTTTTTGAAATTGTCCGGAAATTTTCCAAAAAAAGGGTCAGGATAACCTGGATAAGTCAGGGAGCATCAATTAAAAATTTGGCTAGTCATACTGACAAAAAAAATATAGTTAAATGTAGTGTTGCAGATAAAGTAAATTTTAATTATATATGACATTTTTTGATAAGTCAGGGAAATTATTCAGATTTGGTCAGGAAAAGTCAGGGAAACCGAGTTGAAGATTATGCTAGTCATCCTGACAGAAAAATCAATAATATATAGTTAACTTTAGTGTTGCTGATAAAAGTTGATTTTAATTTCACGTGACATTTTTTTGATAAGTCTGGGAAATTAATCAGATTTTGTCATGGAAAGTCAGGGAATCTGAGTTGAAGATTTGGCTAGTCATCCTGGTAGAAAAATACAAAAAGTATATTTAACTGTAGAGTTGCTGATAAAGTTAATTTTAATTACACATGACTTTTAATATAAGTCAGGGAAATTAATCAGATTTTGTCATGGAAAGGCAGGGAAATTGAGTTGGAAATTTAGGTATGAACCCTTGCATAAAAGTTGTGATTTCGGATAACCGACGTCAATCCTACTTTGGGTCTGTCTGTTCTGGTTGGCTGGCTCCACACCAGATTAGGGCTCATCAAGGGCTTTATCTCTGCTTAGGGGTCATGGCTAGGGTTGACTGATTTTCAGCAAAGATGGCGGAGGATAAGGGGGCATGGAAATGGGGGAATTGCAAATTAAGGACCAGGGGTGAGGAACACAACCCAGTCTCGATGGGAAGGAAGGTTTGGCGAAACCAGAGGTTGTGTGACCAAATACCCTTCGGTCTTCACGAGGGTCCATGATGGTGCCTGCAGTTGATATATTTGCTCAGGTGGAGCAGATTTAAAAATAGTGGCCATTGTTACGTGGGATTTGGCCAGATGATTGCGAATGTATCACTAGGTCGAGGACCTGGACAAATGTCCTTTCACAACTCTGTTTACAGTGGTGAGTTTGGACTCTATGATTGTGTGATTGCACAACCATTTGGGCATTTCATGTCCTTTGCTACTGTGGTGATCAGTAAGCAACATGTTTTAGTGCTATTGCATTAAGTCGCGTGACAGTGATAGACCCAGTTATGTCAGGAAGTGAAAGGGACATTGAAAAGTTGTGGAAAATTGTCATGTCATGGTAGGACTATGTAGGGTATGCACGGTGCTTTCATTTGATATTAATTGTTCTTGAACATAACATGCATTTTAAAACTACAGTAGCACCTGTCTGAACAAATAGGCTTAATGTATAAAATATTCCTCTCTAAACAGGCTTAACCCAAACCTGGAAAACTTGGTAATGTGAAGGAAAATTTAGTTACTAGTCTGGGAAAATTGATTTATTTAAAAAAGTGAGGGTAAATTGATTTAGTTAAATGAAGTCAGGGAAAATTGATTTAAAAAAAGTTAAGGGAAAATTGATTTAAAAAAAGTTAAGGTAAATTTGATTTAAAAAAAAGTCAAGGGAAAATTGATTTAAAAAAAGTTAAGGGAAAATTGATTAAAAAAAAAGACAGGGAAAATTGATTTAAAAAAAGTTAAGGAAAAATTGATTTAAAAAAAAGTCAAGGAAAAATTGATTTAAAAAAAGTCAAGGGAAAATTGATTTAGTTTAAAAAAGACAGGGAAAATTGATTTATTTTAACAAGGCACGGAAAATTGATTTAGTTAAAAAGACAGTAAAAATTGATTTAGTTAAAAAAAAATCAGATAAAAACGATTTAGTTAAAAAAAATCAGGGAAAAACGATTTAGTTAAAAGAAGTCAGAGAAAGTTAAGAAAGTCAGGGAAAATTGATTTAGTGAAAAGAAGTCAGGGAAATTCAACAAATCAATAACAGATTTTGCATACCTAGTTATTGGTTATCAGAAAAATGAAGAGTTGACAAGTAATTCTGTAAAATCAATTAAGAAAACTAATCTGAATTTCTTGTGAAAAGTTGTGATCTATCTCCTGTTTATAAATCACCAGCAATAAATATAGCATTTTGCATATTGTTGTCATATTTCTGCATTTTCAATGACCAGGGTGGTCAGGGAAATTTGTTTTAAAACCTAGAAAAAGTCAGGGAAGCTGAAAATGTCATATCTGACTAATATCCGATGCGATCAATATTAACTAATAAACCTCCATAATTTAATATTCTATTTTTTCACCGGTTTTTATTGGTCCTACAACTTTTGCAAACTAATATTACAGTAACAATACCTACATGCTGTACTAAATAATAAAAAACTACAATAATAATACAGAAAAGTCGACAAAATATCAAACACGTGGGGTTACCCAACCTGATAACCTCTCTAAACTGATATTCAACACCAGTCCAAACATTATTAGTCTAGACAGACTCCATTGTAATAATTAGTATAGATGAGGTGCACATGATCCTTTTCACAACATGCAGGGCATTCAACTTTGTTTATTATGTTCACTTGGCATAATGCATTGTTCAGGATTTTCATGATATCATGAAGCCAATTTTTTATATTCGTTCTTTGGTTATTTGGATAGGAATTCCCTTCTAATTGATATGTCCTTCCCCATTGGCATTTCACGATATTCAATTTCATGACCCAGACGTGTGTGACCCCTCGCAGTTGGACAACTATTTGGTTTACTTGAAACACTCATTTTTTATGTCACTGCAGACATAATGGGAGTTCTTGGAATGTAATGTGATACAGTCCGATATATAAACAGTTGCACACGTCCAAGAACTCGTGTCAAGCTCAGACCAATTTGTCTAAATGTTTGGTTGGCAAGTTCATGTTGTAACATACATGGAAACATTGGTTGTTTCCCTCTTCCCATTAGTGCCATGGCGAATACGATACCTGCCAAATTTGGCAATCTGCAATTCTTCAAAATCTTCTTATTCTTGCAAGTTGTATTCTTGTCATTCGTTATTGTTTTCCTGAAGCTAACGTAACTGCACAAGTGTGTGACTAAATGTGAAAGTTTTTATTTGGGGGTATCGTGGCGTAACATTTTTACGGATAAAAAATTCTTTTGAAAGACCCTTTATTTCATAAAAAAGCTTTTCATAAGAAGTTTTTGGGGGACATTAACAGAATTCTATTATTGTGTCTTAAGATTTCTTTCGCTTTTTGTGAGTGCAACTTAATTTCTTTGTGCTGTTAGCTCGCACCGTGGGAAAACCTCGAAAATCTGCATCACATATTCACGTTTGCTTCCAAGAAAATTTTTGATGTGTGCAAGTTTGCGTGATAATTTTAGCAGAATTTTTTCCCCCAAAAAAGATGGAGCTGTAAGTTACGGTCAGCAATTTTGTTGTTTCCTGCATGTCAGCAAATTATGAGGGTGAGGGTCTATACATAGGTACCACAAAATCGTTTTTGTGCATTTACTTTCAAAAGTGGTTTTTATAACGCATTTTGAAATTGAACAAGTTTTGGTGTGGTTGACCTTCGTACTCTAGGAGCAAAACAGTAAATTGGGAAATGATAAAATAGGCATGTTGCGAATGTGTCTTGAAAATTACGTGATTTGAACAGGTACCCTTAGACCTGAAAAACCTGATTTTTAGTTCACAAAAATCAAGATATGACAAGCAATTCTGTGAATTTGCTGTTTACTTGTGGACATTTGCTTTCTATCACATGTTTATACATTTATATAAGCAATAAATATAGCCTTCCTTACATTGGCATGTCATATTTTTACATTTTCAATGGACAAGGTTGTCAGGGAAATTTGTTTTAAAGCCTGGAAAAATCAGCAGGGTGTCTACTGGTCATGAGAGTCATGGAAAAGTCTTGCCATGCAATTCGGGTCATGAAATCATGAAATTTACGTTAGCTTTGGATCATGGAATTTTTGCATTTCTTTGAATCACAAAATAAAATTTTGGATTAAAATTCGTCATTTGTCATCTAATTTAGCAAAACAAATTTGACCAATTGTTACGTCATCATTTGGGTAGCTTGTGATGCCACAAAATTTTGCGCGTCCTAATATTCTATTAGGCATTGAAACATTTTTGAAGTCATGAAAAAGTTATTGGAAAGTAATGGAATTTGCAATTCCAAATCAAGTAGACACCCTGGTTAGGGAAAAGTCAGGGAACTTGAACATTTCATCTGGGGAATCCTGTGGTATAACGAAGGGCTTTTGTCGAAAATCTTAATTTCTTGAAGTAATACGAGCAAGGATAAATGAAAGTGCAGCTTGTATTGTTTGATTCACTTGCACTTTTTATGCAATTGCTACCTTGTTTTATTGAGGAAATTTTCGCATCAAAAACTACCATTGTTGATCCGCGTTGAGCTTTTCCTTAAAATTAACAATTAAAAATTATCTGAACTGTAATTTACGAAAGTAAATGACCTTTCATAGTTTATGGCACTCGTTTCCGGGAGACAGGTTTAATGATAACATTAACTGCCGCCATTGTTCAATTAATCCCTTATTAATCACTGTTTGTGACGATAGGAATAATACCGGTTTGTTTACTGCATTAATTTAATGAAAGTGAAATTTGATATTGAACTTGCATGTATAATGTCATTTCCAGGACTTCACACGTTCCTAACTGACACTTATTATTCCGGATACCCTGGTGGAAAGTTTAGTATATGATCACTATTGATACTTGCAATTACATAATCAGTGTTTCTTTATTAAATCACACAAGATATATACTGACATTTAATATCAGTACTGATAGTGTAATGAATGATACTTATGTCACTACAGTCCATACTGTACTAATACTACTAACACTATACAAATCCATAGTGTTAAGTAGTGATGTATACTGGTATCACTAAAGTATCACTAGTTTCCAGTAGTGTCAGTAATAGCATAATGATATCAGCTGTTGCGACTAAAAAGGTGGATATATAGTGATTTTAAATGTTTGCAGTCAAATTTAATCGCATTTTTTTGTAAGTTATAAATCTCACTATAGAGAGTTGCAACTTTACATACATGTGCAATAATTTCACGAACTTTGTGCAAATCTACTAGTCACACTAATTCTCGCCAGTATAACTCGTACTGATATCAGTAAGATTTATATTAATATCACCATATATCAGTAAGATTTATATTAATATCACCATATATCAGTAAATATGTACTGATATCACTATGAATTTTATAGTCCATACTAATCTTTCCACCAGGGAACGATCTTAAGCAGGCTGCTGGTTGCTGCCTGTCTTCCCGAACACAACAGGTTATTGATACCTGTCTCGCACCGTCGCGTCGACTTGAGATGCAAAACAGCACGACATTTTTTGTTTTCGACGACATTTCCCCCACTTATTTCCGCCGCATCTGCAGGCTTATTGGTGCCAAACAACATAGTCATGGTGGCATTCTCCAGACTGTGACGCTACATCATTCTGAGCTTGAGTTTTGACTCATCCAAGCGCCATTGGTGACAAGCAAAAGCAGTTTTGTTATGCTTTGACAGTTGTCGACCCATTGCAGAATTCCAGCACCATCTACCATAGGTTGTCTTCGCAACTGGTGAGAATGAACGAGATTCAGGTCTTGGAAGACATGGAAAAGTCGTGAAATTTACATCAGTCATGGAATTTTGGTCGTTTCATTGATTCACAAAATAAAAAATTTGGGTTTAAATTCTTCATTTGTCACCAATTTGCGCAAAAAATGTCGACCACGGCGCGTTTTTGGCCAATAATCATGTCGCTACAGTGGTAGATGATGTTTCTGAAAATTTGTCATGACATAAAACTTGAACAACCCCATTTTCTTATAACCATGGAAAAAATTTGAAATCATGAAAACGTCATCGAATTTGCAATACCAAATCCAATAGACACCCTGATTTTACATGTAGACATCAAGTTTTGAGTTTACCCTCAGGTGTCCCCCTACAGAAAAATAAACATTCGGCCAAGGCAAAAACGAAAGCTTAATTGTCATTATTGATGTTAATTTATTAGTACATAGACAGTCCACCTTTGACACTTTGGGACGTCAAAGAATTACATCGTCATTTTGGTTAATTTCCCTATTAGCAGAGGATATACATGTACATATTTCAAAACTTTGAGCTGGTATCATTTCAACTCGGTATCTTACCCAGGGCTCCAACCGGACCTGGGAAAGTCAAGGGATGTCCAGAGTAGTGTCTGGGATGTCATCCACAAAGTTGGCTTAACTCCCAAGTAATTGCTAAGAAAAACGGTTTTAGGTCACTCAACAGCATTGACTAGAGTACATGCACATATCTGTATGTACTGTATACTTAAGTTCCATGGAGGAAATTATAGGTGACTCTGCCCCCACCTTTAATAAAGCGCCAAGATCGTGATCAGAATTGAATATCGACTAAATTGGCATTTCCGGCGTGTCACGCCCTGCTCAGATGTTTGCTAAGTGCGTATATCATGGGCACTGCTAACGCCTTAGTTTCGTTCTTGAAAGAAGTAGATTAAACATAACGTAGGATTTTTTGAAACAATAAAAAACATGAATGAAGGAATGGCTAGGGCGTGGAAATGTTTGAGTGAATTTGCCAGTTTCGTTTTAAGTAAACAGACGACTTGACACTTGGACAAAAAAACCAGGCCCAACTGATCAGAATTTAAGTGCTTTAAATGCCTTATTAGATACATAACTCTTTGAGATATATTGTCTATTCCCGTGGTTCCTAAACATTGTATACTGCCACTAGTACACTATTAAGCATTTTGCTTGTACTAATGTACCCCTTGCAGTGATCCATAATTTTTTTTGAAGTGGGCTATTTATTTTTCAAACTTGTGGGATACAAATTTGGGTTTTTACTGGTTGTCAAAATGAGGATATTGATGACATTCTAGAAAAACTGTTCTCTAAAAACTAGCAATAAGGTGAACGCTGTCGGCGATCATTTTATAAAATCTATATCCCAAAAAGTGGATTTATTTCACATTGCATCAGCAATCCAGACTGTAATAATTTTTTTGCGTGGTTTCAAAAGTGTTTGAGAAACTTTAAAATGTTTTGCCCATTTTTTTGGATGAAAAAATGGATTACTTGAGCCAAGGCTTGAGCCAATAATGCATTGCAGTGAACTTTTTTTAAGAATTTTTTTAAGGTTTTTTATATCTACAATGGTGGATTCTAGCATATATTTAAATTCTATAAACAATTTGTTGCGCTTGGGATATTATTAGATAAGAAAACTGAAGGTGAAACGTTTTGAAGAATGCTGCCAAAAATAACAGATTTTTTTTGTATTTCATTTTTACTAAATGTGAATATGAATGTCGGATTCATATGTTGTCGGTTTCCATTCGATACAGCATGAAAAAAATAAGCATTTGTGCAACTTAAAAAAATAATTCGTTGATTAAAACTTATTCGTTAATATTTTGATTGTAATGATTTAAAAAGATACTTTTTCTAACGGGATCTTTTGCCTTGTTGTTATATTGCTGATTATAATAGCTGAATTACAATTCTTGAATCCTTGACTATGATAGGTTTAGTACTCGATGAACCTTGTGATGTTGCTGACACCAACATGTTGTGTGATGCAATTTGTTCATCTGCAACTGTTTCTTTGTGTAAACAAGAGTTTTGCGCCTTGTTTAATTTTTGTATTCTTTAGTTCTTTGATGTTTTTATCATGCGAAGGCAATGATAGATATGGGGGAAACGTCTCGTAACATGCCGGGGTTTGTTGCCAATATTTTTGGACGCTAATTGCGCTTACCTTTACGAAATTGTCCTAATTCTCAAGTCGTTAAAATCCTGGGGAAAAAATATGTGGCATATTTGCCAAAAATTATCAGTTAAGTAGGGCGGTGTTGTGCACGGTTGTCCCTTTGTTTTTAGATATTTTGAAAACACTGAAAAACAAAAATGTTTAAAAGATTCAGAGATTCACTCAAAGGGGTGACAAAATTTCGGTGAGACTCACTATAATACTTTTGATTTCAGTACGAATCACATTGACGTTAATGAAAACCTAGATGACCCAATTCGTTTTGCAATCAATTCCAGATAATGACAGGGCGCTATGGCGCCTGCAAATCTCGCCATGGCGTCCGGAATATTCGACCTCAAATTGGGCACCTAAGTCTAATCCCCTATTTGAATATTACGCAAAAATGTTACAGATGTAATAAGATTAGGAGCATATGCTCATAAGTCAAAGCAACGAGCGCAAGGTTCCACTTTCTGGAAAGTTAGGGAATTGGAAAAGTGTCAGGGATTGTCAATGAATTCGTGAAAATGTCAGGAACGTCTGAGAAATTGAGATTGTTTTGTATCAGCTAACTGATTAACCATCATCTTTTGTAAAAATGTGAGATAAAACCATTATTTTTCTTATTTTTTAAAAGAAAATATCATGCATGGTCCGTAATTATCAGGGAAATATCTGAAACCTCAGCAAATGTCAGGAAAGTGACTACAATGTTGTTAAGGAATGTCAGGGAAATCGACTTGAGAATTTGAGTGGAAACCCTGGAGTGTCATAAGTACTGTAGGGTTGTTGACGTTACAAACTAAAAATGGCGCCCTTGAAATTTGTTCCTTAGAATTTCTGATGTTGGTAACAATGATACTCAGAGTGGTGGTTCGATACTAGTAACTACCTATAGCAAAATAGGTTATATTATGGAACAAACGAAACTGTTGCTAATCATAAAAATGATCCATGGTTGGCACCCAGGCAACCTCACTGGGTAATCATTTTGGATCAATTGCACCAATTTGAGCATAATTTAAGCTAGATTTTTGGCAGTTATTTGCATGACATACGAGCTAGCACTCTTGGTTGTTCTTTTTTTAACTATCAGGATATTAGATTAGGAAATACTTCTTGAATTAATGCGTTTATTTTTTGTTTGAAAAGTAGGTTTGGTTTAAATGATTGCCGTTCTTGGACTTGTGTCAAAGCAAATGCTCTCAATTTTGTGTAACATTGGGTAGTGAATTTACAGAAAATGTGGGTAATTACTGTATTTGTACTATATAGCTTAGCAAATTAATACTTAATATGTTTCGCCTCGTATAAAATAGCTAAGTTTCCAGGGTTAAACAAGGTGCCCACTTGGGTGGAAATCATGGAATTATGCAGGATCAGGATTTTTTAAACCTGGATTATTTAATATTGGAATTCTTTCCGTGTCCTGGAAATTTTCAGTTTAAAATTGGAAAGGAGGGGGGGGGGCTTTAATACTACATGTACGGTACTTACATGTATATCCAGTAAAATCCACTGTTTTTGCCTGTATTTTTTTAATTTCGTCTATGGCGTTCGGTGAGAATTGCCAAACATTTTTTTGTAGAAATATGAGCGGAAATCGACCACCGTTGGTTTAGTTTTCCAAAACTTTTCGCATAATGCGTTTCTGTCATTATTAATTTTTCTGGAAATTCCTTACAAATTATCCAAAATCCATTCTTTGGAATCCATTTGAAAATACAGTGCACTGAACCTATGGAAGTTGACCACCCAAGGGACCTACTTGCCCCGTCCAATTAAAAAAAATGCTTATAGGGTCGTGAATTATCATATTAAAATGTTCATAATACAGTACCAGTATTTCTGATGTGATGCAAATTTATCCAGAAATTACACTGTAAAGTAATACTGGAATTTTACCACAGAAACACTGCAATGTACAGTGTAGAGTGTACTTACAAATTGCTTTCTGTAAGCTTAGAAAGCATATCCAGACAATTATTCTACATATTGTAGTAATAGACATCACAAATCTCGAATCAAATTCTGCAAAGTTTTATTTTCGCGATTACAATTAAAAGGGAATTTCCCCTAATTATTGTAGCCCCCTTTATAACGGAGGAGTCCGAAATGAACTCTTCTACATTTACCTCTACGTAGATAGTCACTGCTCAAAGGTGTATAGAAGTACACTCTTGAATTTACATGTTGAGACCAGGCTAGTCAACATACAGAGAGTAAATTGCTATTGTATGACATACAGTATATATAGTCCAAATGGTCAACGCGTTCAACGTGTAGATGCCGCCTTCTGTTGAGTTAATGTCTTGGTTAATGACGTGTCTGCAAGGTCAGTTAAATTGTGGTCAACGTACATTTAGGGAGGTGGTCAACTTTGGCGGTTTTACTGAATTCTTAAATTTGCCCATATACATGTAGCTATAACATACATTAGGCTATGTATACATGCATGCACTTGTGAAATTATTTTTAGCAAAATGCATATAAAATCCATTATATTCTTACAAAAGTTTCACCTGCGACGTTTCTTAAACTAATAATGTTCCAAGCCCTCTTCGTATCATGGAAAAAGAATTGAAGTCCTGGATAAGCTCGGAAACATCCTGGAATTTTGAAATTTCAGTTTAGTAAACACTCTGCTAAAACGTGTTCTTGAAAAGTTTACTAACTTGCTGTTATCGTAATAAGACTGGTTGAAGTGTCTGGATTTCTCGGGCAATGTAGAATGACTTTCATATTTACATGTATTGTGAAGTTTGTCCCACTTACTCCTCCACATTTTGTTGAGTCGTTGCTCGAGTGCCATCCTGTGCAGTGCTGAATTAGTTTCGCTGCTGATTTGACTGCTGGGTTGGATACTGGTTCATGTTTGCCGTTCAACGAACCACATGGAGCAAGGCTCATTTGCATATTTTGCCTTTTTGGCCTATCTGTCATGCGTGAATTCAATAATTCTCTGGCGTTTGCATTTTTAAATGTTCCGCTTGTGTCTTCAATTGTTCGTCAGCAAGAGCAGAAGAGGTGAACTCTGGCTCCAGAAATGGGTCGCTTAGTTCTACAGCCATAAATATGTAGTTTTATGTGAGCAGAGTACGACTCCTAGCAATAAAAAGAGCAACTTTTTCCAATAACAAAACGTGCGCTACTTCGATTGTTGTCGATTTTGAGCTCTGAGGCTGTAAATTCGGGAAAGACCGCGAATTTTTCTTGTTGGAACCTGGTAGTTGAACAACCCTACGTGTATATCTGGCCATTCAGGGTTTTTGTGATACCATAATAATGCGAAAACCCTCTGGTAATGTTTCATTGCAATCAGCTTGCAATATGAGCTGGTCTTTGTAAATGAGGAGTGTAAAAATAGTTGCAAAAGCTTCTACTGTATGTGAAAGAAAAATAATAGTGGGTTTATGATTTTTAATAACTTAAAAACTAAACTACATGTATTTCGGTTTAATTCTTTTGGTGCCGTAAACCCACACTTACGTGTACATGTAATTTTTTGTGCGCCACATGAGACAAGAACACGTTTTTTTCATAACGTGAGCTATGCTCATAGCTCGATCGGTGGGTTCAACTTTTGTCGTTGAAGTCAGACTGTCAAAGCGATAACATAGTTTAATGCATGCATATTCCATACCCGATCAAGTGTGGATTAACTTATAATGCTTATCAATGGCACTCGACTTACCAGCTATAAGTACAGCTCACGTTCTGAAAAAGTATTCTTGTCTCATGTTTTACAAACAAGATGTACATAAGTGTGGGTTTAAGGCACAAAAATAATTAAACCGAGATAAAGTTTAGTTTTTAAGTTATTATAGAACTTAACCCAACCATTATTTTTCTTTCACATAGGCTACTAGCTTCTGCAACTACATGTACACTCCTAAAGTATACTACACTAAGGGTTTCTTAAAAGCAACCTTAAAGGTGACAAAGTACAGACGTTATACATGTACACTTTACAGTGTATACAGTTACTTATATAGATATATTTTCTCGAGAAGATGGTTACAAAATTATTATGTAAACTTAAATGTGTTTTCTTTTCATTAAATCAAAATAACGTTTTTCTACAACAAAAAGCGATTTTATTTATGAAGACATTTTGAAAGATAGTTATGAAAGCTATAAAAGTAAAGAAATAATGCCATGTTAAAAGTGACAGTGATTTCCGTATATATGATTTGATATTTGACATATTCAGGTAATATTGCTATCTCGCAATATGTGACATCATAAATAATGTATTTCGGACGTGGCACAAACAGCTTGGATGTTCATGTCCAGTACATTGTATACGAGCGTACAGTGTTCCATGATGCGAAAGCCTGATTTGTTGCCTCAAAATTGCATATTCGGGAAAGAAATCAAATGGCGCATTTTATGATTAAGATTTTTGTTTACGCACAAAAGCCGTTGCATTCTACTGAAAAGTACATGTGCGTGTATTCTTTATTTTCCAGTCCAGAATTCTTCGAATGAATTACTGTATCTGCTAAGCTGGCAAGGAAATTTACAAAATTATTTTAAATTGTTTCTTAAATTTTCTTTAGGTTGGTCTAATAGAATACATACATTATTGGTAGAAGCGTTTATTCAAATTTACCCTGAGAATTTCCTTCATCATTGACATTAAAAAATGCCACGTACGTTAATGAAAATATATTTAAAATCAGTTATTTCTGTTATATTTGTAGAATCTGGGAATCCTGGGTAAGTCAGGGGAATATCAACCATTTTTCTAAAAGTCAGGGGATTTCCCATCTTTTAATTATAATTACAATCCAGAAGATATATCACATATCGATTTTGGCATTAAAAATCCAAGTTAAAAATGTGCATTAGTATTTTGATGTCCATTATTATTCAAATTTAAGTCTAGACATGGTCTATTGCCATCTTGAATAAAAGCATTATTTTCAGTTTATTAAAGGGCAGTTACTTTTTACTTTATATTGGTCGATGGAAAAACTAATGATCAGGGGAAAGTCAGGGGATTTAATGTTACTAAAACGTGGCAACCCTGTTGCATTCTGCAGAAAACCATTCTTTATTCTCCAATTAATCGATGTTCATGTAGGCCCACTGAATTGTAAATTGTACTGCGAATATTGAATTACATGTACATGTAGCGCTGTGGGCTAAAATCCATAATTTTTGATCTACAGGTACTGTACATCTACCATAGTTTTTATAAATGTTTCGCCCACGCCGTTCCCTAATTATTAAGTTTTAAAAAATAATTTGTAGAAAATGGAACAGACTTCCTTGTCAGTTACGTTACATGATTTAAAAAATAAAACTAAACAAATGGGAGCAACCCCATTGTACATTCAGCTGTACTTGTAAATGCGCGATTTCACTACCACAAATCATTGTGACATAAAAAATTACTTTTTAATTCTGTTGTATAACTTGTTATATAACGCTCTCTCGATTACTTGGGTCATCTTACAAGATCTTAAGTAACATTTTTACTTCTCATTGTCAAACAAGGGTTACTTTGCTATACTGTATAACACGTTTTTTATATGCTGTACATATACATGTAGTGTAATGTACCTTTAAGTTCCAGCTTGAACCCTCCTGGGTCATCTGAAATTTTTTTTGCAAAATTTTGCTTTTAAGCGTTCAGATTTGAATATGGAAGAGCGTAGTAACATTTCTCAGATTACTTGGATAACTCTGGCATAAAATCCCATATTTTACATAATTGCCATTAACGCCCTCGCTGCATTCCAACACCAACTTCATGGCCGTTTCCACTTCCGTTTGGCCCAATAACACGGTTGTGTTTCCCCCTAAAATTGCCGATATATTTCGTTGCGGTTATATAAGTACTTTATTGGGCATCCCAAGGGCAGGTAATGTTTTATTTCTTGTTTAACTGCTGGTCCACACCTATTGGAATGGCTCGTCGTGGGCCTGGTTGCAAATCAGCACTGTTTCCGACATTGTTTACCATTTGGCGATCGAAAAGGGTTTTTCGGTACAAGTCGTACATATTGCAATTTTGCAACATTTCGCTTAAAAACAACCGTACATGTACACTGTATCTGGGCGCAGATCGGATCTGGTCATTTGCATACACTGTAGCACGACATGGTAATTTTGCAGGTGTCAAAACCAGTTTAATAGCATTTGCTTATAGCCGACTTATGACCTTCGTCGTTCTATGGGCTTCTAATTAGATGCACCCTGGTGGGCACACCGGCGTTCTGAATTTATTTCAACATAATTCAGGCAAATTTTCGATTTGCACTCTTGTAACTGATGGGATCAAACCCTAATTAGCCTAGTTTTCTGAAGGTCGGAGCGCTCATGCTGTTCGGCAGGTGTCAAATACCGCAAACACGTGTCTGGAGTCGTATACACATTGTCGCGAAACCGCATGTTTTCTAAGAACAACCCACGCTGACATGTTCGGGCAACCGACGAGTTTAGCATATTGTTCGATGAGGTAAAGGCGTATTTTGAAGCGTGGTGGAATTTTTCCGAAATTGCGGGTTGTGCAACCTCAACATGTTTTCAAACGCCTTCATGGGCTTCCCACACCCAAGGGTTTCGAAGTCCTAGATGGTGCTGGGTGACCAATGATATGTTAACTGTTATGGAAGTGCCAGACTGCGAATGATCTCCAAGATGGCCGTCAGCTGAAAAGTTACCCAAAGAAACCAGCTCTTGGACTTGGAGAAGCCTGTCCACTGACAATCCCTAATTCTACATGTAGGATGGCTGGTGCAGAGAATTTACTGTACCTCAGTATGACCAATTGAATTGTCATCATATACAGGGGTGCTGGGTGGACAGGGTAATGGTTACACTACATGTAGGCTACATTAAGACATTGAGGAATTACATTGGTTGGCTACATGGTTTTGAAGAGCATGAAGATCCTTGTTGAAGATGAACTTCAACATCTTACCTGATCGGTGCAATCACCATTTGAACATCTTTAACCCACTCTGGTTCATTTTGGAAAATAGGCTGAGGTACTAATTCCTAACCACATTACAATGTATCTGTAGACAAATGGGATTATGTTTTGCGGCATTAATGTCTTGACTCAGTTCTTGTATGCTACTGTTCTAAAATTGAACTAGTCAATTTCAAGAAGGGTTGAAACTAGTTTTCGAATAGCCACGAGAATGTACCTGTGTCACTCCACTGTCTCCAGCCATTCTCTGTGTAATGGAATGCTGATGGACGTCAATTTCTTGGAGATGAGTTGAAACCTTGCAAACAGACTTCCAAGACAGTCTGCAACAAATTCACTGGTATGCAACTAACCATCTATCCATAACTGTACCGTACTTACAAGATGGCTGACAGATATTAAAATTACCTTAATATATGTATAACGTATTGAAAAAGAATGAGACGTTGTTGGGAATTGGAAATTAAGTCAGTCCAGACTAACATTGTAAGCTTGAATTAAGGCCTAACTTAAGAAGGGGTCCTACCTATATACTTATACAAATTGTATCTGTAGGTAACAGCAGGTATGATGTATAAAACAAGTCTGCCTAAACATAGAAACCCAAGCTGTTTAATGGCCGAGTTGATAATTTTACCTTAAATTTACAACTGGATTAACCTTATCATCATACTTGTATCTCCAAGATACTGTTAGTTGTACAATTCATGACCTGTGCAAGATGACCTACAGTATTTGAAGCAAACGTTACGATAGTGTGGATTGAAGACTATAATGATTAATGAAAACAAGCCAGTCAACTTTACTGTTGATACCAGCCAGGTCAAACCAGCTTCTTCCGACCACCCAGCTTTCACAATTAAAACGCGCTTATTGTTGTTAATGTACATGAAAGTTGTTTTTGTGCATGAAGTGAGCACTGTCTATACAAAATCAGAAATCTGGTATTGTCGCAAAACCAAAACCAACCAAATGTTGATGCCCCACTGCCCCAGGTACTGAATATCAGTAATGGTTAGTGGCAGCCAAATATCTGGTCAACATTTAATTGCCCAAGCTGGTTTTCATTTATGTACTTAATGTAGAAACTAAAGAAACAACACATTCATTGTAGCTTATGTATTGCAACAAAGACTTTTTTCGTTTGATGTAAGATGCAGTTTCATCAAAGACAGCATGTCAAGAGCAAGCACATTAATATTTCCTGTGAGGTAAAAGTTGACCACTTTTAACGTCCCACAATCCCATCTGTCAAGCTGCCATACTCTCGAAATGACCTTAGTCCAAAATACATGTACATGTTAAATATGGCCAAGAGCAAGTTCCAAAAGAAGTGTCTTCTGACAGAGCTACCGCTGTCTAAAACTTGTTTTCCAAAGTGGGTAGCTTCAAACAATACTTTGAATGCTATTTCATTGATTGTCATGCTTCATCCCAAAAAATCAGACTTCATGGTGCTTCTAATTAATTTGTTGGTTTTGTTTTCTTGCAAAAAAACAAGTTGTCGTCTAAGTGGGACACATCATCCCAAATAGGAAATTTGCGAGAAAAAATTGGGCTTTAATATATACGTGGACATTTGGAAATGTCACGTTGCATTGCTCCTTTTGTCGGCTCCGTTTTGCCAACTTTCTCTTGTTTTTTTTTCTGTCTCGTATTTTATGTCTACACATACATTATTAATTCGCGAACTTTCTAAATTTGCTCACTTGTTTTGGTCGGTCATTTTTGATGTAAAGTAGGCTATGTCAAGACCTCCGAATTTCAGACATTCTGGGTTCTGCTGTTGCGTCTATGATTTGATTTACAGCTTAGCATATCCATAATTTAGGCAAAATTTGTAGCAGTCATGGTTATCCACTACATGTAGTCGCTAGTTAGAACGGATTGTCCTGTACAATGTAATAGAAGTTCTCTTGGAGCGTGTTGCTGGTCACCATCAAAAATTGTCACCTCAAATTGCATTTGATAAAATTTCGCTGATCAAAAAACGAGAGCCCCTACTCATCTAATCCATTTCCGTCCCAAGAAATCTGTGAGCCTACCCTCAAACTATAAAGCTCGAAAATGTTAACATCTGGATGTGCATGTACTGTATGTATATCCCATTGGATTGAGCAATTGGAAAATTATGACTACTGCACTTACTGTTAGCAAGGTGTTGCCTACAGTACGCTATTGTGTAATTACTTTCTTTAGATAAAATTTCAACCACATTGGCAAGAAATGTTTTTGCAAATAAATATGAATGTGCAGTCTTATCATATCAGTCATGATGCTTCTTCAACCTGAAGCATGTACAAGGATAAGAACTTGTTACGTGACGTGTTTGATAAGATCAGCGTATTATGACAACAAATCCTCGAGGTGTTTGAACGAAATTATAGCGTAATCCGAGTAGATCTAGGCGTGCAGCTCGTACAGGTACATGTATAGTTTTAGTGCTGATTGTGCTTCGTCTCATGTTGTCACAATTTATCATTCGTAGTGCCTTGTTACATTTTTGTCACATGATAACAGTATGAAATTCTGAAGCATTTCTAAAAACACTTTCTGAAAACGTTTTGCTTTTGAGTTCGAAGTAGATGAGAATTCATAATGTTGTAACTATCGTACTGTACAAGCTACAGTAATTTGAAATTCAACATTGGAACATTGAAATCCAATTTTGCACATAAATAATACAGAGTGATGATAAAATCCTGCAAATAAATAATACAGAGTGATGATAAAATCCTGCCCTCATTACATAACATAAATTTAAAAAAAATACTTTCACAGGCAAGGAACAAGTTTGGAAAAAAAGGTACGCCTTTATACCGGTAAAGTTTTATTTAATTTACAGTAGAACTCCGTTATAAGGAGATCTCGGCTATAGAGAACAAATAGCCATAAGTGTTTTGGTTTATGAAGTTTACCATGCAATTGTTCAAGGTTATAACGAGCTCGATTCTCGGATATAACGAGCAATGTTGCCACTTTCAGTATGTCAAGTTCCCAAAACTCGTTTCCTTTAGGGTTCCCTCACTCACAGCGAAGAAAGGTTCGAATTTACTCTCACTTCCTCTCCCAGGTATGTTGGAACTTACAAACCACTAAGTAAAACAACCATTCAGATATGCATCCATATTGTCTAGTTTGTAAAACTAGATATTAGTTCTGCTTGCCCTCAGTATTAGTCACTTTGGACTATGCGGTATTTACTGCAAAATATTCTAATACATGTACCGGCATAAGGGAATTGCTTATATACAGTATAAATTCCCATTTTAAGATTCTTATAGAAATACTTTTTGCTGTTTGCAGAATGCGTTTCTACTGTATAGACGCAACATTTTCTGCAGTTCTTATAAATTGCAAAATAGTTTGTTTCAAAAATAATTATAAATGTAACAGAGCATTATTCTGGTGATAATATACCATACATGTATGATCATTTTTGAAACAAATTATCTCGCACTTTATAATAACTGGAGTAGCCCAGACTATTATTCTGGCGATAAAATACACTACACGTATAATCATTTTTGATAGAAATCATTTTGCACTTTATAATAACTTCGGGAAATGTCGGTTTTCTCAACCCCCTATGAATACATAAATCCGTTTTAGAAAGAAAATTTGCCATACACTGCAGATAACCACAAAAATCATTTCGCAACTCCCTTAACGGGAAGTTCCCCTTCACCCCTGCCATGATAAAAAATTGAAAAATTGTATACATAAAATCTCTGCGAATAATGAATAAACCGTCGTGATAAAAAAATTT
>JAQGAF010002557.1:0-21823 GCA_034687865.1 Kryphioiulus occultus
TACAATTGAACTTCAACAACTACAATTGAACTTCAACAACTACAATTGAACTTCAACAACTACAATTGAACTTCAACAACTACAATTGAACTTCAACGCCTACAATGGGACTCACAAACTACTGTGAGACTTCAGTTGGACTCCAACGACTCCAGCTGGACTACAACGACTGCAGTGGACAGGGGGACTTCAACATGGACATTTGACTACATGCGCAAGTTTCCCTCCCCTGGGAAAATCGTCTGACTTGATGCAGCCGCAGAAAAGCGATATAATAAAAATCAAGCAATTTCAAGAATGCGAGCACCCCATTAAACCAACTGCGAACGTTCGGGAGACACGGGAAAAATTCCTGACAGAAAGCCTGGCCAACGATATAGATTTAAAAATATTTTCGTTCGTTTAGCAGCCACTTGTTGCGCTTGAGTTATGTGGCGTTTCTGTCGCATAAACAACGCCGAAGTGGTGACGAGAGGTGGGTTCGCTCCCCATGAATTATCGCCGGAGTTTTTTTTTCCAACCTTAATACCCCTTACCTGTCCCCTGCTTTGCCAATCGAACAGAATGTGCCAGATTTTATTTATTATTTTTCGAGGATTTACTGCTAGGGACCATTGGCCAACATTTTAATTACGAGAGTTTCTGGCGCCCCGCCCCCTGCTCACCGTTGAGTTATGTAATAGCCTTAATTCGCTCGGACCTAAAATGGCCGAAATTTACGACTGACCCAAGCGATCGGACACCTGTCTTGAACACGCCTTATCGGAAATTGGTCGAGAAAAACACTCGATGGGTCAGTGCAAAAAATAAATAACGAAATGGGGAAAAACTGATAAGGGCATCTGGCACCTCTCTGAGTCACTGGGGCACTTAGTACGTGTAAGAACGGCGCAAGGGGCAATGGACAACCCATGGACATGCTTTTAGAGATAACAGCTAGGGAGGCAAGGGGGTGAGGGGGGTGAGGCAAAAAATACAACAACCAAAAAACAGAAGCAAACAACTCACTGTATGCAAATGAGCTAAATAAAAATAAAACACTAGCAGATGAAACTAAGGGGGTGGTGAGGGGTTAGGGGTTTATGGACAGAACAAGCTTTAAACCATATTATAACGAACCAGCTCGAGTTAGTGGTGGTAGCTGAAAGACGTTTAGGGGGTTTGTGGGCGGGATCAAGCGGGCAGGGGGTGGACCAGGGGGTTAAACTGACGGAACAGTTGTGGTCCAGCGAAAATAACTACCTCGCAACAGGTCTACGTGTCTCCCTATATCTTTATCTAAACTATATGGCCCTGCTATCAACACTTCATATCAAAACGAGTAAAAATACAAACGGTGACAGTTGCTGAATTTACGACTTATTTATACAATACCAGAAGTTAAAAAAAACGCCTATAATCGTAAATATTGTATAAATGATTACACAAGACAGGTATTTGGAAGCGTACCAAAAGGCATTAAAACAAAAACGAGTTATTGCATATGGATGGCCGATGGACGAGGGACACAACACTAAACAGAAATTATTTCCGATGCGCAAAAAACGTATAATTTAACTCGGCTTCGGATCCAGCCTATAAATTATGGCCAAAAATGTGGACCAAAGAAGAGAAAATACGATGGGAAGCGATCCCTGATATGGCGAGGGCATGAGATGAACAAGACCCTGCTTTTAGTTTTCAGAAATAATTATCTCAACAAAATGCTTGGCAGAAAAATAAAGATAAATTTAAGTGAAATTTTAATAAATGATGTAAATGTTACACTGGGCAAATTGATGCGCTAGTAATAAAAACGGACAATGACCGACAAGTGTCTTTGCTACTTGTAAGGTTTAGTTATATATTACCTTTCATGGTTAACAAATAATGCAAATTCATATTTTGAACAAAATTTTAAGTACAGTAAGTCTTCATATTATTTACATGTATATGAAAAAAGGCACCAATCACTCATGATGATTAATTCTGTTAACAACAAAGGTATACATGGTTCATATATTCCAAAATTTGCAACTCAATTTCCCTGACTTTCCCTGACTTATCAAATAAAAAATGTGACATGTAATTAAAATTAACTTTATCTGCAACTTTTGTCAGGAATACTAGCCAAATCTTCAATAGAATTTCCCTGACTCTTCCATGTTTTCCAGACACTTTTTGGAAATTTCCAGACAATTTCAAGAAACAATGTTTACAGATTTCATCCAAGCAAATATACCATATGGCGGAAATTTCAGAAAAATATTGGATTTTTAGTGCATTAATATTAATGATGCGAACACTATAGTGATTAAACCACTAGATCACAAACACTGCATTTTTGAGGACTTTTTTGAAATATTAAAAAATTCTTCATAATGACGGAAACTCCGTAAGTGAAATTTTTTATCAAAAATAATGCATTTTAGGTGAATTTTTCAAACATTAAATTAATGATAATGAAAACGACGTAGGCGAAATTTTTAGAAAATGTAGATCATAAATACAGCTTTTCTAATGCTTTTCATGAGATATATACTTATACCAATCAAAATAGTTGTGCCACAACAAATTGCCAGACATTGTGAATTTCCCTGACTTCCACCTGAATTTCCCTGACTTAATGGTCAAGATGTCAAGATTTTCCCGACTTTCCCTGACCGCATTTTATTTCTCCGATTTTCCCAGACGGTATGAACCCTGATAAAATGTACTCGTTTTTTTTTGCGCAAAATAACAAAATAAGAATAATGTTGGAATCCAAAATAAAAATTGCCAGTTTTTGCGAATATAAAATCAGATTTTAATTTTTAGTCTAGCATTACCACTAACAACAGTTTTGAATTCAGCGAAGGGTGGTGCTACATCACCTTTAAACTAAATTTATTAAAAAAAATATTCATGGAAGCTTGGTTGCCCACATTTCCCTATAAACAGTCGCGACTTAATTACGGCTCAAACATTGCATTTCTTCTTAATAGACGTTTTACGATTGATATATCAAATAAAAAGCAAGGGAATAAGAAAAACAACCTTGAGGAATAATTAAAGGGATCCATAAAACGATAATTAAACACGCCATGCGCTTCTCGAACGAGTATAATTAATAGTTTACATATGCAATAATTCAAAGTTATTGCCTCGGAGAAGCACTTCTAATTTAATTACATTTGCTTGGCCCACGTCTGGAATATTAATTTATTATTTGAATATACATTCGGCATGGTCCCAAATAACTTCAAATGCAGGGTGATAATTAAACAAAGATTTTGACGACGCATACCATTTATGTACATGTATATGGACCCTCAATATAGCAAACTAAAGAATTAATCAAACCAAAAAGTTTCATAACATAGCACCCTTTTCATCGAGGGCCAACTAAAAACAAGTTAAGATCAAATCGAGAATTGAAAGTACCTGGTTTCCCAGAAATGAAATTTTCAACTTCCCTGACTTTTTCAGGTTTTAAAACAAATACCCTGACCATTCAGTGGTCAGGATGGTCAGGGAAATTAAAAAATATGAAATATGCCAACGTAAGGGTTGCTGTATGTATAGCTTCATTATTTTATACTGTAAATGGGAGATTGAACAGAACTTTTCATATGGAAACAGCAAATTTATATTAGTTTTTTTAAATTGGTAATTTTTTTTTAAATTGATAATTTTTAGCGTGAATTTCTTCCGATAACAATTTTAATTTGCTGTTTTCTTATGAAAATTTGTTCTGTCCTACCTACTGTTTATAAAACAGTAGATAGAACAGAACATAAATTTACATAAGAAAACAGCAAATTAAAATTATTTTAATTTTAAATGATAATTTCATCATGAATTTTTGTGTTAACCAATAATTATCTATGTAAAACATTATTGAGTTGTTGAATTTCCCTAACTTTTCGAGGCCATTTTCAATTTGCCTGACTATTCCAGGTCCTGGAACCCTGAAGTGAAGTACATTTAATTAAGATGTTTGGATGGTTGATGAATATTTTTACTGAGCATAAAATTTAATTTCAGGAAGCTGGTCAATTGGAAGTTCGACAACAGTTGCCCCAAGTGCATTTTAAGCTCACGAATGCGTCTGATCGATACGAGTTTTATTGAGAGATTTTGGTTTTATTGAGCCCAAAAAGATCACAGGTGACCAAATATTTGGGTGGGCCAAGTGCATTTCACGATAAAAATGCTTTAAATCTGACAAACTACATAGGAAAATATCGTTAAAAATACATTCAATTTTATTTTTAAGGAGCACAACAACATTGGTCGATCTCTATCTGGAATCGCATCTTAAATTATTGAAACTCGTAGAAATTTTATATTTGGGCAGGCCATTCAATACTAATTTCTATCGACGTGGCCAGCAGTCTTATCTCGAGGACCCAAATTTCCAAAACCACATAAGGAAACAAATTTTGGGTGGAGCCGAGTTGTAATGGCCATTCGAGAAGCCTATTTTGCATTTTAAAACAATGCTGAAGATGATATCAGTCTCCAATTCAGAATCGGTTTTTATTCGTGGCTTCGATCGTAAATAAATGACCAGCCCGTAGAAGACATTAAGCTGAGTTTTATGTCGAAATAACATTCGAGGAATTCGCGTAAATTAATTTTGGCACATTTTTCTGCAATCGTTTGAATGCGTATCGTGATCTCCGTACAGATGCAGTTGCCATGGCCTATCGAAAGGCATTTGCAGTCGTAATTAAGCAAATGCAGTGGTCAGCATGCGGTCATTTATGGAAATTCGGCCGCGGATTTCGCTGAATTATTTCGGGACGTATACGCGGGATAAATATCAAGTTGGTCCGCCCTTGCCATTTAAAGGCTAATGGCCAAATGAAAATCTCAAAATCTCCACGAAGGCCACTGAATTGTGGTCGAACGCTTTAACATGCCAACAGATAGCGCAAGAATCGTGGACGAACTGACCACGAACCACAGGTCCAGCAAGGCACTGCCAGCCGAATATCTGATGGACACCGAAAGTCTCCGAGAAGAATCTGAATGAAGTCATTCCCTCATCACAAACATTAATATTTAAAAAACACAGTAGCCATGAGCAAGTTTTTGGAAAAGGTAGAAGAATTAAAGTTTTTCAGACTGGATTACATGCATTATACAGTACATTGTACATGTACTAGTAGTTCCTACTGCTGCCCTGCTGCAGCATAGACTATCAGAAAGTGGGTTGCCTGCGGTTAGGGCAGCTAAATCCAGAAATTACATTTTTAGGTTAGTTTAGGTTAGGATAGCCCATGGTGAACATAAAAACACAAAAAAGGCTAAATTGTAACAGCTTCAATATACTGTAGGACAAGTGTCATTCTTGCCCACGAGACAAGTAGGGTTGAAATATATTTTATGCATATAGTAGAGCCTCAAAAGTAGACCAAATTTTAACTGTTCGGACGCGTTCACCACATTAACTTAAGTCACGGATAATTAAGTTCATCGGCTGCTTTTAAAACTTATACTGTACCACCCTGAACAGTAACTGTCTCTAAAGAGGTACAAGAGTTCATTTTGAACCCCTTCAGTACCCCACCTGTGCCTCGTTTCATATGTTGACTACCTCCTTGTGTTGACCAGTTTGCAACAGTCGCTTGAGTGGTCAAGTTACAGAGGTTCTACAGTAAGCTTAGTTGCCCAAAATATGTTTAATATGACTTCACTTTGAGATTATCAAAATAGAGCATTGGCTTAAGTTCACTTTGGAATTAAAAATGCATACGATCTCGATCTTTGTTTTCCTTTGAAGTTAAACCGTCGCATTAAGAATTTTATCGATAGATAACATGGAGGCAATAACTCCAGCTAGAGCTCTTTAAATCGCACAAATCGCAAACACTATAGCAGACAAAAACATGATATGGAGTGGTACCAGTAAGATAAGACAAAGAATAAAAACCTTTATCAGTGCTGGAGATGAATACTTCATTCTGACACGTACTTACACATTTTTTAAGTTATCAAATGCGAAATAAGCATCGTCACAACAACCCCAAATTGGACTGAATTGGGACAAAAACGCAATAATTGGCTTACCTTGTTTGGTGCGGGTTGCAGCCCGTGAAATGGTAGGTTTTCATAAAACGCCCTATCTCCATCACTAACTGGTCCCATCGGGTGCTCGGATCGTCGTTTGTCCGCTGAAATGGAAAAAAAAGCATTTTAGAAACTGTCGAAGGCAGCTAATGATTTTCGCCAAACAACTTTACGTTCTATCACAACATTTTTAGAGTTAAGGAATTCCAACTAGAAACGGTTTGCTTCCAACTCGTCAGTTACCTTACTTCTGCATTTAAAGGTTGTAAAAACTATCTCAAGTAGTTATCACGACAATATTCATACGACAAAATATATTGGACAGTACATCCTGATGTTAACTTATTACTCATTTTGAGTCAACCACTGGGATAAGGTTGTTCGTACTGTTCTTTACCAGGCAATTCGAGCATCATAAATGTAATTGAGCCTGCCTACTAACAAAAATATCAATATTTGAAAGTGTATTCAAACATTTTCTCCCATATCGGTAAGCGCGATGTATTGGAAGAAGATGACAGAGACACATGGACTTTGTGTCAACTTATTATGAATAAATTATTAGTCAGTACCCACCTCACGCTGGGAGTACGTAACTTATGTTGTGTATGTCATGCTAGTTTCAGATATTTCAAGAATAGCTACAAGTAAAAATAATTGACCTCCTTCAGGCGTGGCTAAGTGACTTAGCAGTCATGGAGTGCAGTGCATAACGTGCTGCCGCCTACATTCGACAAATTGCAACCTGGCCATTCAAGGAAACAAGTGAGAACAGGCATATTTTAGCATCGTCTCATTTTCTGAATTTAAATTACAAATGGATTAAACACCAGGTATTTTGGAAGAGTCCCTGTTCCAAAAGTGCACATCTGATATTTTAAATCTACTCGTTGAGTAGAATGACACCTGTGCTATCTGCCGGATTTTAACTGTTTATTTATTATTATACTTTTGTGTGTTTGGCGTTTACCTAAACTAACCTAATAGTGTAATGTCAGCATTAGCTGCCCTATATCCTCCAGCCAATGACTGCCAGCCTACGAGACGTTAGGGGAAGACCACTGGTGCAAAACAAATAAAAGGATAAAAGCATATGCTATGGTATATGCCCTGCGTCATATACACAATGAGAAAGTGTTCGTCTCCTTTTGTCGTAATTACATTTTTAGGACAAGGTTTGGTTAGGATAAACAAAAAAAACCAAGAAAACAAACGAAAAAAGCAACAAATAACAATGATAAACAGGGACAGCTAAGACAGGTGCACATTTGGAGCAGGGAAAATACCGTAGTATATCCGGATAAAAGCCGAATCTATGAAATGTGCCACATTTGGAACAGGTATTTCTAAACATTCAATCCCTGCTTTCTTTAGGCGGCAGAAACTATGAGAACAATAAACTTCGAAGGAAGTGATGTCCCTAAAAGGTTAGGAAATCCAGACTTTTTCAGATTTTGAAACACGTCGTGTATTTTTTTCAGGGACGCAATATCGAGGCGCTGGCAAGGAAACCGACGCGACGTTATACGCTCGAAAGTGGAGATTGGGGGGTTTCGTGTTTTCATTAAAAACGGTGGAAAAAAGGCGCTCTTGATGAAAATCCCTTTTTTGAGGCGTGTAGAAAAGGTAAAAATGTGCCATTAACCGTGGCGTCTTCCCGATTGGGAAATTCTTTCGGCCGATTGCGTTTCCCCAACAACGGCGGCTATCTTCGCCGATCCATCTCGGCGACTACACGCTTTTCAATCAGCTTTTCTTATTGATTTCCACTTTTGAAACGCTGGCAGCAGTTTTTTTCCATCCAAAGTTAATCTCCATCATTTGGTCGGCATCCGACACAACACAAAACCGTAAATACAGTCGAGACATTGCTACTCGGGCGCACAATAAGCCACTTAAAACTTGACTGGAATGGAAAATTTCGAGAAATTGGTGGCCGATTGATGGCCGTCGCTAGACTGGCGAGGATCGACAATAAAGTCGCAGCGACTGCAGGGTTCATAGCAAAATCTGTAACGTAATTTCCCTGATTTTCCATTACCAACTTATAAAATAGAAGATGTAACATTTACCTTTACTTTACCAAAACTGATTCATTTCCCTGACTTTCCATTACCAAATCTGATTAATTTCCCTGACTTTCCATTACCAAATCTCATTAATTTCCCAGGCTTATCAAATAGAAAATGTCACATTTACTTTTCCATTACCCAATCTGATTAATTTTCCTGGCTTATCAAATAGATAATGTCAAATTCACCTTTCCATTAAAATATCTGGTTAATTTCCCTGCCTTTCCATTACCAAATCTGATTAATTTCACTGACTTTCCATTCAAAATCTGATTAATTTCCCTGCCTTTTCATTACCAAATCTGATTAATTTCCTTGACTTATCAAATAGAAAATGTCACATGTAAGTAAAATTAATCATTTGCAAAACTACAATTAACCGTTTGCTTAACCACTGCAACACTTCTCGGTAAATTGCCTATGCTTTCAAGTTAGCAGCTTCTCGGACCATAAGGAAACTAAGGCACGTCACGTTACTATTTCACCGTTATCGACCAGACAACATTGTCGCCATTATTTGGAACTGATTTTAGGTATTGATTTCTCATGGGACATAAAAAGAGGCTTGATTTTAGTCTTGGGCTGAATATTCTGATTATAGATATCCGAAATGGCAGAATTTAGAGAACAAAAACTCACATCACTATACATGTACAATCTTATGGTGTTTTTGATGAATTTTAAAAGCTTCGCACAGTTTCACTTCCGCTCTTTTTTTAACCAGCCAAAAAAGCCCAGTTGCAGTGGTGGGCATTGCAAAAACGGTGAAAACTGTGACGTCAGACAAGCAATATGCCAGCAGTGTTGTCAAACTGAGACAATTTTAAGACAGCGTCATAATACTGCACATGAAATTCAGAACAGGTGTTGCAAGACTTGATAGTGATATGAGAACAGATCTTCCAGACAGAAACAATATGACAACAATGCTATCAGGAGCAATCCTGTTGTGGAACTGAGAAACAAAGTGACTGACGAGCATTTGGCGAACATAGATGCCATATCAAGCATCAATAATGAAAGCACAACAATTAAGTCTGATAAACAACATGAAAACAGTGCTGTCAACAGTGTAACTTATCGGTCAGTCAGACTGATAAGCATTATCAGAACATGGCCATGTGACTGACTTGTGAGTGGAAACACAAGAACACTGAAACAATACTGGGTAGTATTATGCTGTCAGTCTATGTAATGCAAAAACAACAAACATAAATACTGTATTTGGCTACAAATAATCAAATGTGTAGGGCCAAAGTGTACGGACGCCCTGACAGACCGCTTTCCATCTCCCCTCCCAATACAATTAAAGCGGGCCGTAAACAACGCAAGCTTGGCATCAATCATTCAAACACGAACATCAATTATGGATCTCGTTTGGGCCCGAAACGGTTTTATATGCTGGGCACAACACGAACACTCACCTTGGCTATCTGGGGCCCTAGCGGTGCTCTCCGACTCCACGCGTTTAAACGTAACAACTACACAGCCAAGCAAGCCAAACGAAAAGGAAAAAAAACACAAAACACATGCTTCATTTATCAAAATCAAATTAGATGCGTCTTCAAATGCAATAATAATAAATTCGCAAAAAAAAGAAAAAAAATGCGCAATTTGCCATGATTGGAAATTACATGCCAGCAGTGCCATACATGTGCGTACTGCCTCCAAGGTACCTTTTGGGGGAAACGGAGCAAAAGCCTATTAAATATTAGTTCGTATGGGAGAAGCGAACGAAGACGAGGATAAATAAATAATGAGATCATTATGCTAAAGTAATTTGCTAGTGATTAGATTTGTTGGGGGTGAAGGTGAAGGGGGCGAAAATAGGGGGAAACCAGGCCGAAACTAAAAGGCAAAACTGAAGACTTGACGCAGCATTAAACGAGGATCTTGAGGATGTCAGTACCTTGGGACTCGTTTTCGGTTATGACAAAAAATGGAAGAAAAAAAACTAGATGCTCCAAATTTGCGGGGATGATGTGGAGACATAACAGCGTTATACAAATTGAGGATTACCTAAAAATTTTCGTAAACTGGTTATGGGTCACATTACTGTCAGTAAATTTAAGTTTGCACCATTTGCTTATGTCAAATTTTTGTTGCTGCAAAAGGTGCAATTAGGGCGAAAATGGTATTATGCTGCCATCTATTGAGAGAAGTTGAAACATACTGTATACATGTATATACAATTGGCCAAAGACAACAGTAATGACATTGTGATTCTTTTTGCAGAAAAAAAGGAAGAGAAGGCCCAAGTCCAAAAATTGAAGTTATAAAGGATCACATTGACTATTTCCATGTGTTTTATTAATAACAGATTAATTAGTAAATTTTGTGTTTCACTAGTTGTAGGGTACTGGGATGAATTGAACAGAACAGTTTAATTGGATCTTGAAACTACAGTATAGTCACAGCAATGACAGGTAAAATATTGAATAGTTTCTAATCAGTTCGTTTTCAATTCTCCTGTAAGGGTTTTATTTTGTGAGTTATCCTATTTGCATTTTCCACCGAAGTTATCTCATTAAAATGTGGTAGAGCGAAACGGCAATTCAAGAGTTAAAGAATTTTTGTACAAAATGGGGCCAAAACACGGATCGAAAAGTTTTATTACCGTGAATATCTATTGATCTCTGGTGGGATCAAACGAATGATCAAAATGATCGGAATAACGAAGCAATTTCATTTCATACAATTTTGACATGTCAAACTGTTCTATCTTTCAGGACCATAGATTTTTTAAAGTTCTTTTTTTCTAATGTTGACCCATTGCAATTACAGCGTTTGAACGCTAGGAATTTAATTAATCCTAGAGAGGTTAAACTCAACTGAATTTGCACAATTTGAATTTAAAGATAAAGTAAAACAAAAAAAAAATTAAAAGACGAGTTTGGCGCCAAAATTCGAAAGTATGTACACTTAAAAGTCATGCATTCCATCCTGTGCTGAAGCGTCGTCTGAGTTAAACCCAGTTTTCAATTTGTCTTATTAAATCGATATTGTGCAATGTATTGCACATGCGCGAGGCATTCTGCGCTGTTCCCTATATCTTAATGGACAGTCACTGCCATCTGTTGTTTGCAATTTGAAACACTTGGCCGGAGAAAGTATAGGAATTGAATAACATTCCCCGCTAAATACAAAATGTGCGAGTCCTAAAATGTTTTATGGCCTAACCGTTTCCCAATTGTTTGAATTTTAGGCCCAGTTTAATTTGCAAATACTGTTGTTTCAAATCGGGAGACCAAAAGGTGTTAAAAAATGGGAAAAAAATGAACAGTATTATTACAATGCAAGCTCCTACAAACCAGCATATAGCATATGGAATGTGATAAACATCGCACATGCTAATTTCTAGAACGCCATTCGACCAAAAAGCGTGACAACTAATAGCACAGGTATTGCAATTTCCAATTCATGACAAAAAACATTGCATCCACTTACCACCAGGCTTACGTCCTGGTTTGGGTTTGGGTTTCTTGGCATCAGGGTGGGCGTGGCCTTCTGGACTACACGACAGCGCACAAGATGCAAATAAAACCACATTTTACTGGGTGTTTAGCAACTAAGGCAATTAGGGTGTCCCAAAACACAAAACAATTTTTTTGTCGAACAAAGTGAACATTTTCACTACAGTTTTCTTGCCTATTTTTAATTTTGCGGTTTTGGGACACCCTCTGTATTAGGCAGAGGCCAAACGTTCTAAAAGTAAGTTAATAATGGTTAATAAGGTTAGTATTTGACAACTCACTTTTCACGCTGTTCCAAATCCATTCGGTTAGAATCTAAAATGACAGAAAGTTAAACAGAGGCAAACTCTTTTAGTGTGGGATCCGAATTGGCATGCAGAGGAAAAAAGTCAAAAAACCCAACTTATTTCGCAAAACTATATGTCTTAAATTTGAAGTTAAACCAGTGCCCTGGATTGAAAATACAAACTAATCTTCGTGCAAAAACACTTTAAACAATGCTAATACCTGTGTGGACATGTACTTAAGTATAACCCGATTGATAATACATATATATGCGAGATTGCTTTCCAACTGATTTGGGAATTTGAAGTGCAATTTTGTTCAGTATACTTAATGGTGAACTGCACAACTTGCATCGATACTGGCATTCAAATACCAGATCACGTTATCTTTAACAGCATTTTTAAAATAATATTTAATTAATCCTCCAAAACACGAAAATGGTAATCCTCTTATAATAAGCTAATGGAATGCATCGATGTTTTTTGAAATCATGCAAATGCTTAATCTGATAACTGATGGCTTGGTGCAAACATAAAACTCCAAGAGGATTAAATAATTTTCTTTAAAAATCGATTATTGTCAAGATATCAAAATATTCCTGGCTTTCGAGTAAATTCCCTGACCTTCATGCATGTCGAGTCCTGAAAGTTTCACAAATCTGACAACCTTCAGTTTTAATTCTGAGATCTTCTGAAACCTTAATAAAACCTAACTAAAAAACAAAAGTAATGTGACCTTTGGCGTTTAGGGCCAAAATGCATACAACTGAACTTACATTTTCCAACGGCGCTCCTTCGCTTCATGACCAAGATGATGATGACGGCGATGATGATAGCAATGATGACAATGGCGGCCACCACAACCACGATTATGATAATGCGGTTATCAGCAAAACCACCTACGAGTAGAGCGCCATCTGCACCTAAAAACATTCTAAGAATCATTAACCAGCCGAGATACGACATTCCAAACCCGTGCTCTGCACCAACTTGCAAATATTTGAAATAAAACTTTCTGAAGCAGATGGGTGTAGGAACCATACCTTGTAATGGTAAAATGCAGGGTTCTGACATGCCCTGCGAATTATTGGCCATGCAGGTGTAGTGTCCTCCGGGCCGGACATGGGTCAAGCGGCTGACGGTGCCGTCCGTGTGAACGTGCTCTTCAACTGTCTCGTTGCCCAAGAACCATTGGAACTCGACTACTAATGGGTTTGCCTCCACCTCACAGGACAGGACAGTGCCAACTTCGCTGTCTATCAACGCCACCAGTCTGCACTCCGGCTCATCTGAAAGACAAGTAAATCTGCTTTAGCCAGATGAACAATTCTGAATTCTCCTCAAAAATACAGTTTCTGTATGTAACTTCAGAACACAACCTCGATCAGATCTTTAACTAGATTTTGTGTTCGAATAGAGTTAGCCACTCAATTTTCATCCACATTCGGATATTGTTGCACCTTAAGAAGGTGCATATGCTGCTGCCACCTACAAGACGCATTGGGCAACACAAAACAGAGGGTACAGGAAGTCGCCAGTTTTCCCTATTGGAAATTCGTTGGAAGTTACAATAACCTCTGTAAGTTGACCACCCAAGGGACTGTCACACACTGGTCAATATATGGAAAGTGGCTTGTCCTGACACAGGATATTGATTCCGTGAACTGCGTGTACTGCATGTACTTACATTTTACAGCAAACATTAATGGATAATCATATTAAAATGTTCATAATACAGTACCAGTATTGGTATTGTGCTGCAAATTTGTGCTACAAATTTATCCAGCAATTACACGTACTGTTAAGTAATATTGGAATTTTAACGCAGAAACACAGTAATGTAAGTCCAAAATGAACTCTTCTACCTCTACAGAGACAGTTGCTGTTCAGGGGTATTCAGTAAAAGTTTTCCACGCAGCCAATACATTTTAATCTTTTAATAATCCGTGACTTTAGATGTTCAGATCATTCAGGTCAACATACCGAGAGTAAATTACTATTGTGTGTCATAATCCAAGTGGTCAACTTAACAAACGGGTGCAGGTGGTCAGCATGTAGAGGTCATCTTCCATTGAGTAAATATGATGAGTGTCCGGTCACTTAAAATGTGGTCAACACGGGGAGGTGGTCAACTTTGGAGGTTCTACTGTATATAATGCTAATGCTGCCAGCATCGAAATTGGGCCATGTGCCATAAGTGGCTCCTAATGCGAATTCCGGAGTCTCTCAAAAGGCCATAATTGGCAAGTGGAAGGAAGAAATAAGGAAGAGCATCGCTCTGAAAGATTGACCCCAGGGGTCAGCTTCGAATCAGTTAGGTCGTATTATGCCGCACTTATGGCCCCAGGGTGAGATCGCAGCTGGAGGGAACGCCCCAAAATTCGTGGAGAGGATGTTATGGCAGCTATAAAGCCAGAATGACCCATTGATGTCGCTATTAAATCAACGATGGGCCCTTGATGTCGCTTATAATTTCTGCAATCAATATTGGGTCGTGATTTAGTATGCGTTTAGCGTCAGTCTGGAAATTGGGAGGACGGGATAGAAAAACTAATCCAATGAGACCAAACTACAAAGTGTACCAGAAATCGTCATGAATCGTGATAAATGTTCATTAAACGAGAAATAACGTTGATTACATCATGTAGCGTCAACACACTTTACTTATACTTGAGGTAACCTCGTTAATTGGAATACTTACAGAGAACGTCGATTGTGACGCTAGCGTTCACCTTGCCGTGGTCATTGGAAGCAGTGCAGACGAACTGACCAACTCTATGCCTCGAGGCAGCGTAGTCCAACTTTAGCTCGTTGGTACTTGACACCACCTCGTCACCGTACGTCCACATGTAGTCCACTTTAGGAAGGCCATCAGCCGAGCAGATGACAGGGGCAGACTTCTCGCCTTCCGGAATGGCCAGTTGGTATTCGGACAACTTGATATTCTCCGGAGGATCTGAAACGAGATTATCAGAATTAAATTTGTAAAACTGCCAAAGCAAGCAATGCAACACTTTACCATTGGCTGCAACGACAGAAGATTAAAGAGCAAAGCAAAGCCGAAGAGTTTCAATGACGTTTCGTTCAAATCATCAAATCATCAATTAAATTTCCGCGACTTTTCCAGGTTTTCCAGACACTTTTTGGAAAATTTCCAGACAATTTAAAACAACCATTATTAAGGATTTCACACATTTTTACACCAGAAAGGGTCAAGTCATGTGTTTGAAAGTCAATGACAGGTCAACGACAGAAGCTTGAGCCAAAGAGTTTTAATTACTTTTTATACAATTTAATTTTTGTGCAGGGCGACTTGTCAAATCATCAATTAAATTTGTATGACTTTCCAGGTTCTCCAGACATTTTTTGGAAAATTTACAGACAATTTAAAACAAACATTATTGCGGATTCCACTAATTTTTACATCAGAAAAGGCCGAATTTCGTTTTAAATTTTAGAGTCATCAAATCGTTTGCATGCCATATTTATGTTGCTCTCTAGCTTTAATGCAGCGAAATCAATTTAAATCGTGTTACAATCATGAACAAGGCTGGGAAAACTGGCAATAAACCCAGATGAGATATGAAATGAATGCCCCATTTCAAATGCCATAAGCGATATTTTTAGCAACTACAACACCAAATGATGGCTTTTTGAAAAACTACAAGAAATACAGCTTTTCCGATATACACATACCAATCAAAATCGCGGTGTCACAAAACATTCCAGACATTACATGAATTTCCCTGACAATCTAATTCAATTGGTCAGACAATTCCAGACCAAATCAATTTGCCTACAATGTCTGCCTCAATGGACAATGTACAATTTAGAATTATTTTATTTTTAATATGCCAAGAGTTCATGCTCGCACCCAATAAATAGTAATCATATGATCTTTCTTCACTCATCGATATCGATTAATGCACACAAGTACACTGACGAGATGTACTAAAATACACTTGTGTGCAAAAAAATCGACTCACAGGCAAGAATCGAGTAAAAATGTGTTTTTCTCAGAACCCAAATGTCGGATATAAAATCAAGAAACCATTAATTAACATGATGCGTGTTCATTAAGTTCTGATAATCATATTGCATTTAGAAACACTTTTATAGCCACAGGGGTGCAGGAATATTACGTCATAAATGATGCAAACTTGGGTTGCTTTAAGTTCGACATTTTGCGCCTCAAATATGCATAAGGAATTGTATGCAAATTGGGCGAATCATATAAAAGGATTAAATTGTCTACAAAGCCCATTTTTCAGATTTTAAATCGGACATTTGATTTCTGAGAAAAACACATTTTTACTCGATTCATGCAGGTGTGTCGATTTATTTGCAAGCAAGTGTATGTTGCAAACCAGCATCATCAGCAAGCAAAGCTACTTACATTCCACCTGGAAGTGGGTGGTGTTGACCACAGAGGGTCCGGCCAGGTTGGGCGTGCTGCGGCACGTGTAGTTAGCAGTGTCCAGCACTCTGTCCAAGCGTCCTTTGGGCCACACAGTCATGTTCCAGCGCAGGGTGCTGACCACCGAGGCGAAGTGACCTGTTTCGGGGTTCTCGGGCAGGTAGCTGACCTTGGCGGAGTAGCGTTCCCCTAGTCGTCCAGTGTCTCCAGAGTCCTTGTCCATGTCGTTGTCCTCGTCACTGTCTCCAACCTCTGTGCTTCGTACCTTCAGAACCTCTCCATTGCGCAGCCATTCGATGGAACAGCGAGGCTCACACTCCACTTGGCAGGTGAGAGAGATGTCAGTGGCTGTCTCCAGTGCACCGTGCTTCGGCAGCAGGGAATCGATGAAGGCAGGGGGCGCTGCGAATGCAGAGAAACATTAGATTCAAGGATGACAAGGAATTGAGGAATCGGGCATTTTGAGATGAAATGGGGGCGACAGGCAGTCTGTGACAACCGAAAGTTTTTAGGGACAAGTCTGCAAGGTGCTTGTGCATGGTTCGTACCCAAATTCTCAAATTTATTTCCCTGACTTTCCCTGACAAGCCCATCAAGTTTCCCTGACTTTCCCTGACAAACCCATGTAATTTCCCTGACATAAAAATAAATTTTGCCGGTTTAAAAAATTTTGAAAATCATTACCTACTAAGACATTGTTGCAGCTGTACAAATGTCTGGACAATTCGATTTTTAGTAAGCTCAATTTAAACGTTGTTTCTTTTTTTTAAACTCTTGTGCAATTGCATCTGCGTCAAATGGGCAACTAATAAATTCACCAAACCTCAAATGCAGCTCAGACCAGTGTTTCTGTAATACATTTCCCGGACTTTTTAGCAAAAACGCCAATTTTCCCTGACTTTCCCTGACAATTTTTCTCTAACCTGACATTCCCTGACTTTCCAGGTGGGTACGAACCCTGTTGTGAAGGACTGGGCGAACAATGCGTTTTAATGAAAACATAACAATGAGTGAAAATCAGGTTCATGGTAAATTGGCAACTTATTGTAAGGCAGGGTTCCCACAACCTGGAAAAAACCTAGGAAGTCAGGGAAGATGTAAAATTTGACCTGGAATTGTTATGATCAAAATTAAACTGACAAAAATATGCCCATAAACTTGTTAAATCATGATTTTAAAAGATTAAAAACAAATTAGTTTAAAATATTTAACTGAAAAACAATTGAAAAATGAAAGCAGTTTGAAGAACAAATTGGAAAGCTTCAAGCAAAGAAGAATAAACTGCAAACCGAATTGGATTTCTTAAATACTGAATGGAAGAAATATGTCGATGAAGCCCAATAGAAGCAATCTATCAATTTGATAATTAAGTCAAATTCCCTCAGAAAAGGAGCAGAGACAAAAATAAATGACATTATTGCTGTTGATAAAGAAATTGCCAAAGCTGTTTTGGAAACATAAGTTGGCCTACTCTTCCAACTAAGTTTTTATTAAAGTTACTCATGTTTTCAATTGTTAACGTTGCATTTTTTACCATTTTACTAGAAATAAATATCTTTGCAAAGTAAAAATAAAGTATAGTAATGAAATGCTGATTTTTCATGGTCATGGAAAAAATCAAAAATGACCTGGAAAAACCTGGAAAGTCAAGGAATTTCGTTCTCAAAAAAATGTGGGAATCCTGTAGCAAAGTTACATTTTCTTTCACTAAGCTAGTTATTAGTTCACACAAAATCAGGATGTTTACCGGTCATGGAACAGTCATAAAATGGAATTCAGGTCATGGAAGTCATTGAAAAGTCGTGAAATTTGCATCAGGGTCATAGAATTTTTTTCTTGTAATTGATTCATAAAATAAAAAATTTGGGTTAACATTCATCATTTGTCATCCAGTTCTGCAAAAATAATTTGCCTACTGTATTTGATTTTGGCCAATAATCATGTCGTCACTGTGGTAGAATGTTTGTGAAAATCGCTATTTATTCATGATATAAAACTTGAATGGCCCCATGTTCTAGCAGGCATGGATATTTTTGAAGACATGAAAAAGTAATGGAAAGTCGTAGAATTTGCATTTTTAAACCCAGCTAAACCATACCGATCTAAACTGGTTATTAGTTACCACAAAATCAGGTTGTCTACAGGTAATGTATTTCATGGAAAAGTCATAAAATGAAGTTCAGGTCATGGAAAAGTCAATTTGAGAACTGCTGTTACAACTATTGAACATGCTTAATTTTTTCAGAAATATTGAGTGAAAATCTGAAAAAATCAGATATTTGCATTTGAAAAACCCAGATAATTGCATGGGGAAAATGTGAAAAAATGTGCTTGGTTGTGGAAAAAACATTGTCTACCACTTGGCTATATGCTTGAAGAATTAAAATTAAAAATGAATATTTGGTAAAAGATTAAAAAGTCACATTAGGTAGTTAGAAATTTTCTGCATTTCTGACATTACTGTTTTATTGGCAATTTGACCACGTAACACCATTGGATAGTAGGGTTAGGAATTTACTTAATGTGCATAATTGGGTAAAGTTGTATGTCGTGCATAAATTCCTTGATATTGTCTTACCACAACAACGTTTGGCTACTACACAGCAGTCGCCATTATATGTTTTTCGTTTTATGCATCGTTTGCAAACATTTCCTCCTGGTGGTTGTGGCCGAAATATGCCGAAGGTCCGGTCATCTTCAGGTTCAGCTGCATACAGCTCTGTCAGAGCCAGGGTGACCAGCCCAATAATGGCTAGAAAAATGAGGGTCTTCATTGTCAGCTTTTAAACCTGTTTGAAGAAACAGCACATGTTTTTGTTAAATGTTACCATGAGTAAATATAACTATGTGAGCTATTTAGAAATGTATTATAAGACATACATTGGAAAATGCATTTTAAAATGTCTGAAAATTTAGAACAAATTTAGTTTCAAACTGTATTGATAAATATATTTGAAAATTCATTTCCGAATGCATTTGATAATGTGTCTTAAGCAGTTTGTATATGCATTACGGAATGCTTAGTGCAATATATTTTGTGTGTTCGAGAATGTATTGTGAAATGCACAATAATGTAAGCTTAGTTCGTATGCATTGAAGAATATGTTGTGTGATGTATTCTATTTTCCTTAAAGAATGCATTTTACAATTTATATTCCATGCATTGTAAAATGTCAAAAGCATAGCTATATTTCATAATTTCAAGAAAATCAATAAAAAGAATTAGAACTGGCAATGAAATATTTTAAAATTCAAAAATACCTCAATTTCATTGAATGCAATGCAGCACACATAACTTTTATAAGTACATGTATGTAGTTTCAAGTACATTGTGAAATACCCAACTTTTGTGTTCCGAAATATTGGAGAACTTGATTATTGTGTTTTGGAATAATGACAAATTTGATAATTGTGTTAAAGAATAATGGTAAATTTGATTATTTTGCTCCAGAATTATGGAGAATTTCATTATTGGGTGCCAGAGTAATGGAGAATTTCATTATAAATGTTCACCACAGCCAATGGAAATTGGCTATATTTCTATTAGTTATCGATAGATTTTCGCCACGTAAACTTTCTTGTTTTAGAATTATACGTGTGAATTTGTTTGGATTACGTTGCCTCTCAATCTCACTTGATGTCACTCTGGGAGTGATGATAGTGATACAAGGTCTTCATTGGGTCTTCAATAATGAGAGAAGTTTGGAAGTCCTTGATTTCCATTTTTCATGAAAACTTGATAAGATTTCATGATTTGACTAGCATTTTCTGTAAGGGTTTTAAGTCAATTTCCTAATCAGCATTTTAACAACACGTGCCTTCATTAAGAGGTGATAGTTTGCGCAAACGTGGTTTTGTAATTTAGGATGTCCAGGATATGCCAATGTTCCTCTAATTGATTTCTGTCATGTCAAGCTCACATACAGGACACACAATGGCTTCATTGCAGTGTTTTGCATTGACATAAGCATTTGATCAAGGAAGATAACCTAGATATCAAGCCTTAAAATTGGACCAATATTCTAAAACTATGCTCACCTTCGCGATGTGTCTGATGGAATGTTAGAGTTTAGGAACTGGAAAGGCACTTATACTCCAAAGGCCTCATTGTGCCTTTATGACACAAAATTGTCAGAAAAAACATCATATAATGAATGGCACTTGCCTTGTAAGCATTTTTAGCATCAGCAGGTTGTGTTAACAAGACTTGAATGCTTTTTACCATTTGTCATTGTGGTTTGGTGGCAACACCTAGTCACAAAAATAAGTTGTCATCTTTGTGAGACTCAGCAGATTACATTGTTTCCAAATATTTGTCCGCAGAACAGCCTGTGGTGCAAACTGAACATGGTGTGAGATATTGCATGTTTCATTCGATTCTCTTTAAAATTGTATGTAGTGTTACAAGTTGTCACTTGAAACAAGTTTGTAATAACAATTGAATAAGTTGTCCATATAAACAGCATTACTACTAGACACACGTACGTTTCGAATACTAGATTCGAAAAGTGGATGTGAAACGTCAACCCGGTTGTTATACGAGTGTGAGCAGTGTGAGAATTGAATCCAACAACTTTGTATAAAACTTTCTTTTAAAATGTTTTTGTTAATTTTGAAGGACTGCGTGTGAAAATGTCGACATTTGTTCTTCTTCTTCTATAATTGTGAGTGATGGGCAGAATTGCAAATTAGCAATTAGCTTCACTTTTATGACATAATGTATTCAGGTTTTTACAATCTTTTTTAATGTTGAGAATTTGAGTACTTCATTGCGGATACCTGTGTGCGCAGATATTGGTATAAGATATTAATTCTGGCATAGACATTTGATATCGAAGTTTATGTCGGAATGGGGCACATCATTTAATAAAAAATTCAATTTAAATTTTGTCTCATTAACAGATTTTTAGTAATATTCGTCAGTTATATTTCTGCGAATTTGATTCGCAGTCTCAATGCTTATTAAAAAACTGTAAGTGCAAAGTACTGTAACTTTATCTTCTGTATGGTTTCAAAGTCTTCTTAGCATTTTGATTGTTGTTTAGTCTTAAAAATGCTTAATGTTCATTTGCTACTCTGCTGTTAAGCCTGTTCACGTTAGCTTGATGTCTGTAAATTGTTTCTATTTTGAATATTTGGCGTCGAGATCCTAACGGGGAGACTTAGCGTGACTGCGGGGAAAGCTACGCGGCAGCAAGAGCGAGTATAGACGGCAGGCAGATTTGGTCGTTTCCGTACACTTTATTAATCGGCTTCGCTTGCGCTGGTACAAGTGCGGACTTGGTACGAATCGCTCGGCGGACTTCGGTGAACGATCGACGGCGTGGCTGGACGGCGATGTCCGGTGAACAAAGGGAGTTCGTCGAGCGGAGCGATCGATGAAGTCCGGGAGGCGAGAGAGAAAAAGGCGGGAACGTCCGTCCTTAAATGCGCCTCCGCCCTGGAGGCACATCTGGACGCCCCAGAGATGATCACGCCACCCTGGTCGGATGGCGTGACCCCGTAGATCGCCTGCTCCGAAGAGGCCAAGAATAGCCCACA
>JAQGAF010002558.1:0-21820 GCA_034687865.1 Kryphioiulus occultus
CCCTGGCGTTGGTGATGGGCCCAATAGGCGCGAAAATAGGCCAACGTTAAAAATTCCATAAACAAACAAACAAACATTATAACATGCATCGGAAAATCATTTAAAATTGAGACAAATTTAGTTCAAACTCTATTGACAAATATATTTGACTATGCATTTTAAAATGTGGCAGTTTGTAATGCATTACGGAATGCATATTGCAATGTGTTATGTTTGTTGGAGAAAGTACTGCTTAATGCACACTGTAAGTTGTTCGTGTGCATTGAAGAATATGTTGCGTAATGCATACTGTAAGATACTCTGTTTGCATTCTACAGGTTGTATTCCCTTCATTGTAAAATGTCAAAAACCTTGATGTATTTCAGCATTTGAAGGTTTAAAAAAATTCCAATACTGAATTAAAAAACATATTAAAATATTCCATAAATATATTAGAACTAGCAATAAAATAAAGTTTAAATCTAAAAAATACATCAATTTCATTCAATTCAATGCAGCACACATAACTTTTGTTAAATATGTAGTTTCAAATACATTGTGAAATGCACAAGTCAGAATATTTTATAATGCATTGTGAAATGCATTTAAACGACCAATGCATTTGCAATATATTTTGCAATTCGTAATGCATTTCACAATGCAGTTGAAATGCATTTCCTTTCCATATCTGTACTGTGAGAAAGTGGCTAGCAGTGATTGCCTGCGATTAGGGGCGGCATAAATAAACAATTACATTTTTAAGTTAGGTCAGGTCAGGATAAACAGAAGCAACCCACAAAATGTATAAAATCTGACAGCTAGGATAGGCATTCTTGTCTACTAGACAAGTAGAGATGAAATTTACATTGTACACATTTCATACACATTTGGAGCAGGGAACCTACCGTAGTGTATTCAAACCAACTTTATAAACCGGGAAGTTAGGGAATTTTTAAAAATGTATCAACAAGCCAGAGGATTTCTTAACTTTGAATGCTAATTTCACTGCAGAACCTAAGATGTTGAAAGTTTGCCTGGTCGAAGTCTGCCAAATAAAATAAATTGGGAGCATCTGAGTACTCCGAATTAAAAATCCAAATTAAAACACTGCATTTCTAGGTAATTTGATTTTGTGTGGGTTCATTTATTATACAAGTAGGCCTACGAATCATGCAATGTTTACGTTCAAGGGCAGGTGCTTTTCACTTAAGTTTAACATTGGTCTATGGGGAAAACTAAAAGTCTGGGGAAAATACAATTTTTATCTTGGAAGACCTGGGAAAGTCAGGGTAATTTGTTACTAAAGCCATGAGAACCTTGTTTCAACATCAAACACCGAATATAATTACTCGAAATCTCTTAATTAGATAATGAATTTAATTTGTCGATTAAATATAATAAAGTGCCATTTGGAATGCAGTTGTTTGCATTAATCGGTGAACTTGATTGTCAACAATCACTTCGAGAGGTTAGTGCAACCGACCGTTGCATTTCTACTAACTTGCTAAAGTACCAGCCCGAGCCTGTTTGCCAAATAACCCGAGTTTTATATATTTTTTTCGCGTGAATAATTTGTATGCTATATATAGGTAACGCCCCACAGCAATGCTAAAATCCGACATCCCAAACCTATAAGTATCATAGCAACATTGTAAAGTGCTTTTCGTTATGAGCTTATATGCAACGCTTTGCCATAGCAATCATCCGTTTATTTCTGGAATCGTAGCACGCGGATTTCCAGCTTTTCCATTGTCCGGATAGATGGTGAAGGTCAACCATCTAACTGATTGTGAAAACGACCATTTTATGGCGTGTGGAAATATATTTCGTATTTTTGTCGTTTGGGACAAGGTGTAAAGTTCAGCCTTGTTGTTATGATAGGGCAAGCTGCTGTTTACTTGCAATAAGATTAGTATGTTTAGTAAAAAGCGAAACGAATCGACCATTCTTTTTAACTACAATATGAATTCTTGATTTTCTGCTTTTTTCTGCTTCGTAAAGAGATTACGCGAAACGTTTCGTGGTTGCAACCAAAATATTGACGTATTGCTACCACAAAATGGTAAACAAGTTCACGTGAATGATTTTCCCTTCATGGTAAACATCCTTACACGATTTCTACTACATGTATTTGCACTACTCATGTTAAAAATGCATGTAGGAGAATAGGGACAAAAAACAAATAGGCTGCACATGTAGGAGCATTCACGATGGATGTTTACCACGAGGGAAAAATCAGTCACCTGAACTTGTTTACCATTTTGCGGTACGTCAATATTGTTGATGGAAAATCGAAACGTTTCGCATAATCTCTTCACGAAGCAGAAAAAAAAAACAATTCATGGCGAAAATATTGCACAACTGCAGCCCTTCTCGATTTTTTCCAAAAAACGCAGCATTTCTTTAATAATTTAAAGTACTTTTTCAGTCCAACATTAATGTGCACCATATTTCAGTGATTGCTTTTGAATAGTTTATTTTGAAATTCACTTGGCAAAAACTGCAGCCTTTCTCGATTTTCTTCCAAGAAAAACTCTGGCTTTTCATTATTTGAGTGCATTCTTCAATCCAACAGTAATGTGCTCCTTATTTCAGTTATCATTTTGACTGATTTTTACTAGTTTATTTTGAAATTTGCTAGGCAAAAAATCAACAGTTTATAACGAAATATATCACTCAACTGTATCCTATCTCGGTTTCTTCCATGGAAAACTCCAGCATTTTTAGTTATTGAAGTGCATTCTTCAGTCCAACAATAATGTGCTCTATATTTCAGGTATCATTTTGGCTGTCTCTGATAAGTTTATTTTAAAATCCACAAGGCCAAAAAAAAGAGAAATTTAAAAAAATCCCCCTAAACAGGCAAACCATGCTAGCTCTGGTGCTATGAGAGATTGCCTACCTTCAGTGGCTGCTCAGAGCATCATTGTCAGTCTTGACAAAAACACAAAAAAAGATTGGCAGAATGATATTGTATCTAAGACTCACCTGTCCTGCCCTTAACTAAACAACCAAACAAGGCTGGTTTCCGGCTGCTTCTCCATTCGCATCATCCATTACCCAGCGGAGCATCCCATTTTCCGAAGTTATCTTCGAAAAATGTTTTTTCTACTCTCGTTATCGATTTCAATGTCACGCGTGTGTACGCGGGCAACGTTACAAACAAATGTAACAATATTGATTTTTTATGACTGCCTAAGACCTGGCCACTAGGGAACAGTTTTTATTTCTTCAGTCGTCAAAACAGGGCAAACGTATCTGTTAGGGGCTATTATCTTTGGTACCCTTGGTAATCTGGAATCAGTACTACTGACACGGATTCCAGATGCCATCGCAGTTAATAAACGCTTATAAATCACAGGGGCCATTTGAAACTAGAGCAGGGAACACTACACTACACCATGCTGGGAAGGGGCAATGGATACGAATGAAATTGGATTGAATTTACCTCGAAAGTTGAAGCTTACTTCACAGTCGACTTCTGGTTGATTAACCTCAGTGGAGCGATCCTCGGTGCCACCAACCCCATTTCGAGTCTCTGATGTTTCTGATAAACATCGTGAGACTGACTCCCACAGCCAACGATTACCATCAGAAGGCGCTGCGAGAGCATCGGATTTTCCCATTTTGCTGCTTTTGCAATCCTCAGTGGTGGGGAGGGAGGAAGACAGCACCTGGTATGGCGTGGGCACCGTTTTCATGCTTCCTCGCTTCTGAATAGCTTCTTCCCACGCTACAGGGTTGCACCAGTTCTGGATGCTCCAAGATACTGCACTTTTCTGAATGTCTCCCTGCAACAAATTAACGTATTTGACAAATTGAAAATATTGGTTTGTTCAAAGTTCGATACATCAACTCATGCTGAGTTGTTTTTATTAGAATCATATTATTAGCACTTTATAAGTTGTTTGACCCAACCCAAATCAGTGTTAAATTGATTTTATTAGAATGATATCATTAGCAAGTTGTTTGGTAGTTTTGCTGCAACAAATGAGCGTATCTGAAAAATTGAAAATAAGCTTAATAATTCGTACAGAGTTTGATACATCAATTCACGTTAAGTTGTTTTTATGCCAAAACATCGAAGAACAACGATGTTCATCAGGACTTACCCAAATAACCTTCATGTTGATCAACTAATCCACCTAAACTAAAACTAAACATGTAACAATAACCAGGGGGAGTCTCTTATAAGGGCTGAGTCTGCTTCTATAAGTTGTTTGGTAATTTTGCTGCAACAAATGAGCGTATTTGAAAAATATTGAAAATATTATGTTGTTCAAAGTTCGATACATCAATCCTTGCTAAGTTGTTGTTATTAGAATCATATCATTAGCAAGTTGTTTGGTAGTTTTGCTACAACAAATGAGCGTATATGAAAAATTGAAAATAAGCATATTAGTTCGTTCAAAGTTCGACACATCAATTCATGTTAAATTGTTTTTCTGCCAAAGCGTTGAAGAACAACGATCTTCATCAGAACTTACATAAAACTTTAATTAAGCTAACTGAGAGCAAAGTTCATCGATTACTCCAGCAGGGTTTAAATATCTTCGATACTCCATCATACTCTAGACTGGACTAGATGCGTCTATTTAACGAGCATCATTTCCTTAACTTTAGTAAGACGTCATCTGGAGCGGAGTCTAGTGTTGCTAGGGCATAGCTCAGTTCCAAAAATTGAACTTTAGTATCTGCGGAATTCAAAAAGTTTTTCGATTGGGCATATGTGTTTAGTTGAAATTTAATATTTTTATTATAGGTTTATTTAATATATTTTCAAATTTTCTGGAAAGAAGTCAGATTTGGACGTAGAAGAATTACGTTCCATATTTGTTTAATTAAAAAAAAAATAACTGCCAAGTTTTGAAATTAGTTTTCCATTAAATAATGAAGGTGTCGAAAGTTTTATGAAATAATTCCTATATGCGGCCTCACAAATGCTGTAATAATAAATGCTTATTTACTTATATATCGGCCCAACAAACAGACAGAACAAACAAGTCAGAAGCGTATTCTTACTGTAATTGCGAGCACTTGCAAGCTTGAGATGAGCACCAATGTTTACTTTAATTATCAGATGCATTTATCTAATACCAGCACACGTACATGTACATTGCTTACTGTTGATAAATACAATTACAGCGGTGCAACGCACTTTAACCGTATTTTATGATGCTGCGCATTCTGGAAGTGTTATGTTTCACACACATTGTTTGCAATGGGGTGTGTTTTGCAATATACTGTATATGACATCCCTGTATACAGGTAAAGTGTATGCATTAAAGGCAGTAAAATTGTATTTTCTTTATTGTATGTTTCATATGTAAGTCAGATTCATTTAATCACATGATAATGTGATAGTTTTCACTACACACATAGCAACACAGCACAAAATGTCTTTCACAATGAAAGCATTAGAATACCTACATTTTGCAAGAGGTTTTTTATCTTAATATGGCTACAGTATTCAGCAGAACTAACGTTAAAAATGCAAGATTTTAGTTTCCAGAAAATTAATCAATAACAAATTCCATTTCCATCATCATTTCCTTTAGTATAAACATTCATCCATGTAACTGAGGGAATGAAGAAACGTAAAGATATTTAAATTTAATGGGAATTATTTATTAATAAGTAGATATGGTGCATGTTTTTGGAAAAAAAATTGTCTAAATTGGTTTCAAAGCAATTTTCAATCAAAAAATATACCATACAGTAGTTAAGCAGCTGAAAATACCAACACTGCTGCGAAATGCTTATGGAATCTTGTCAAATGCAGCAAACCAACTATGTCTAGACTCTAAACCTTCTTATGGACGATTAGTATAAACCATGTTAAATTATATATTCGAGCCGCCATTTTCTTGATTTCATGTGTAGTTTGTAAGCTCTTTAAAAAATGAACGTTCCTCTTTAAGTTCTTATTAATTCACAGCCCCTTGTCTGCAAAGTTGCCAACACAGTCTGCTTGGTGATTAAAAGACTGGAATCTTTAGAAAACACGTGAAAGCACTGATTTTCATATTTTGAGAGGCAAAATTAATCAGCGACGCACATCCATTGGTTAACAACATATAGATGGCCCGCGTTTTCCATTATGGAAATTCCAGGCTTAGAGAGCAGCAAAGACATTAATCAGATTAAACTATTGCTTATGCGAATGCACGCCTTCTAATAATTGAATTTCAAAGAGCACCGCATGCAAACTTTGGTGAAAGCATATCTGCTTCCTTATAGAATACCTCTCTTCCATCAGACTGTTCCTTTATAACTTGATGGACCAGAGGTATGACATTGCAGGTTAACTTCAAATAGCCCCGGAGCTCTTAATTTGTTTGAAAAATTGTAATAATAAAATATTAAATAATTCGTACATTAATAATTACATTTTTCAGTCAATTATTTCATTTTCTACCGATAAATATCAACTAAAAAGTTAATTAATTGTAAAACGTTGCATTAAATATAAAAATATACAAACCCAATAATAAAAGTTCATAATCCAGCGACAACAAAAATATTAATTAGTCTTCAAAAGATTCACTGCAGTATAGTTTTAACTTTATAAGACGAAGACGTGACCTATTGTGAAAGATGTAATATGATAGCAAGTAGACTACCAAGTTACTATAATCGATAAATTAATTGTGTCAAGAAATCTGCAACAAAATAACGAGTAACAAAATACGAAATGGATGTAATAATAGCTGTTCAACAAAAAAATGACACACCTTCCATTTTATTCTTCGGAAACTAGAGACATGGCATGGGCATATTTTTTTCAATTTAATTTTAAACGTACTAAATGTTAAGTTTGTGAAGAAAATGTGTAATGCAAGCTTACAGAAGGGTTTGAATAAGTGTAGAAACCTGGGCCTTTTATTTCTGCATGTGAGATGCAATTAATCTCTGTTTAAAGAAATCAACAATAATCACGTTGTCAAACCTTTTATTAGCACCATAAAAGTAAAACATGCAGTCTATGAAGTCGAATGTAAACTTAAACATTATTACCAATTATAGCATGCACAATTATTGTCATGCGTTTATTATACAATGAAAACGTTTCTATAAAAAATCTGATAATCAATCGAACTGAAAATGATGACTAAACTAAGCTTTTTATTCGGCATCATAATCGTCATCTTCCCGTTTGCGTTTTAAATTTGCTTCAGCAATTATGCTATCTGGGGATGGTTTAGATGGGGCAACAATGGTTCTCGTAATGATGCTTGGAACTTTAGATCCAACAGTGAGTGAACCGGTGCTACCCAGTGCACCGATGGTAGATCCTAAAAAGTGATTACGAAAACACAAGCATTAATTGAGCAAATGAAAATAATGAGTGCAACAGGCCCAAAAAATACTGTAAATACATGTAGCAAAATTACTGAATGCATAGAGGGACATATTATGAAAAAACTATTGCAATCAATGTACCAGATGTTAATTTGATGATTGGGCTGGGTACCGTTCCACTTTCATGCTTTCCTGCAGTGGAGGTATTTGATGACGTCGTGCCTGTGGGACCCCTTGTGACAATTGTGACTGTTGGAGTGCTTGATCCTTTTCCAACCAATGATAAAGTTGCACCAGATTTTGAGGAAAGATTTACAGCTGGGTTAACTTTCGAACCTTGAATAAACAACCATTATTAGTGTCATTTTCCACATGAATTCTGCAAACAGCAGGGTTAGCGAACAATACCAACACTCGTACCAATTTTCGAGCCTGTTGCGCTGATGAACGGAGATCCTAATTGACGAGGCTACACGAACAGTTAAAATAGCTGGCATGAATTAACAACGTTAAAAAAAGCTGATAGGCTAATTAGTTATTTGCAAGTTACCTTTTTTGTTGATTTCAAGCGGAAGTTGCAGGAAGACAGGCAATAGCGATCAGGAGGCAACCGTGGGCCACAGTGTGGCTTGATGAGTGGAAGTGGCATATTGTTCCGTTGTCTAGCAATGTCGATTAGAATCTGAAAAGTTTCACATTCCTGTTCATAAATGTGATCATGATGGAATATCGACTTCAAGACTATTGAATGCACCAACATCTCGAGGAGGAGGTGTTGTGAAGCTTTTGTCCATCTGCATCTGAATTGCCAGCTTGACATCATCGATGTCAACATTTTTCTTCTTAGAATGCGTCGAAAATACCCTGGCGTCGTCCAAAATATTCGTTATGTATCCTACAGATTGAGAAACAGTTGATGACACGTCTTTGACCCACCCTGTATGCTTGCATGACAACATGTTTGAATAGGCGTGCCAAACAACACACACATGCACGACAGTTGGAAATCACACTTACTGTAGGTGAACTCGAGCATTTGATTTATAACTCTTGGTTCATACTCAATTATCCCCATATCTTTAAGAATCGAAGCCATAACTTGCGCATCTTTAGGTACACTCTTCGGAGCCGCCATTTTCGTAGGCTATTTTAGTAGCGCATGCGCTCGACAGGTGGTGACACTGCGCCTTCGTTTGTCTGCGCCGCGCTGCATTGTGGGTAACACGTGGGTTTCCGGTTAAAATCTCGTTTGAACTTCGAAGCGAGCTTGACGTTCCTTACCAGTTGTACGATTGTGAATTTCGAAGCTTTTATCGGATTATTGAATAATCCTGCACCTCAAGATGAATATTACATCGGCTGGTAAGCTCGTAATAGTCTAATATGGGCTCTTGGGCTGTTGGCAGATAGTTTTAACCCTTCGTATTTTTAAGCCTAACACTAGGCAACTGTGCAAGTCATCCCGGTTTTGTTGTCATCTGAAAAGTCATTTGGGATTGCAAAAGTGTGATGCACCTCAAAGAAATAATATAATCATGCCATCCCTCATAATTTAGTACGTCGGTGTGATGGAAATGAAAATAAACGGCAGTTGTTGTACAACTTGTAATATAGAATTCACGGGCTCGTAGTTTGACTGTCAAATAGTTTTTGAATGTTGGAAATATAATGTCAATAGTTCGGTTTTTAATAATGCCTCAATTATATTAGAGTTTAAGAAACTCATTGGGGACTTGGCTATTATTGGTATGCTTACGGTGCCTTGGTTTTCATTCATTTTTACCTTTCAGCGGGGATCTTGAGCCTTCTCGATGAAGATGAAGCCGAATTGAAAATATTTGCCCTCAAAAAATTGAATGTGATTGTGGACGAATTTTGGGCTGAGATATCCGAAGCCATTGCAAAGATGTAAGCTGTTTAATTGCATTCGACTCACTTTGCTGATCAAATTCGCCCACAGCCTGTCTCACTATTTTCATGTGCTGTTAATTTTGTTCTGTATCTAGTGAAGTCTTGTATGAAGATGTTGCATTTCCACATAAGGAGCTTGCGGCATTGGTCGCTTCAAAGGTATGTTTTTGTTAAGTTTATCGGAATGCAAGGTATAAATTGAACTTGTAGTTCTCAGAGGTGATTGAGAATTTTTTTCCGCAGGTTTATTATCATTTGGGCTCATTTGAAGATTCTCTGACTTTTGCACTTGGGGCTGGTGATCTGTTTGACATTAACAGCACTTCCGAGTACATCGAGACCACAATTGGTAGCATATTTTTCATTTATTGAACCTCTTTGTTTATGTAAGATGCGTTTAATATATTGATTAATTTGTATATTTTATCAGCCAAGTGCATCGATTTTTATACGAAGCTGAAAGTCCACAATTTGGATGCAAAACCAGAAGATCAGAAGGTCATTGACCCTCGACTGGAAGCTGTTGTGGATAGAATGCTGCTGCGTTGCTTTGAAGATGGGCAATTTAAGCAAGCTCTTGGTATTGCATTAGAAACAAGACGAATGGATGTTTTTGAAAAAGCCATCCTGAGCTCGGTAAGTTATACAGTAATGATAAGTTTTTTATACCTGAAAAGAAAATCATTTTCGAATATTAATGCTGATTTGGTGTCATTAGTGTAAAAATTACTTGAAGCGTATTGAACCAAATTACGTTTTAAAGTATGTAACTGCTTGTTTAAACTCTTCACTACATTAGAGAGATTCATTAGAGGCATTATCTAAACTGCAGTTTTAGGATTTCAGGGTCCTTTATGAAGTCTCACAGAAACAGTCACCATAAGGATCTTAGCTGCATTTTTAGATCTTGTTCATTTTTATTTTTATCTATTGGCAAGTTAATGTGCAAACGAAAATAATTCCTCATTGATTCTTACAAATTTTTGAAAACATTTTTATTTACAGAATAGTGTTTCTGGTATGCTGTCGTACAGTCTGAAAGTCATTATGTCTCTGATCGAGAACAGACAGTTCCGTCATCAAGTGTTACGCTCCCTGGTTCAATTGTACAAAAATTTAGAAACCCCCGATTTCGTGAATGTTTGCCAGTGTCTGATTTTTCTGGATGACCCACAAGCTGTAGCTGAAATTCTTGACAAACTTCTTCATGATACTGAGGTAATTTGAAATTGTTCACATGCAGCATAATGAATTGCATTTATTTGTTTATACAACTTTATTTTTGTTTGTTTGCCAGGAAAACGCTTTGATGGCATATCAAATTGCCTTTGATTTGTACGAGAGTGCAACCCAGCAGTATCTTTCTCGTGTTTTGCAAGCTTTGAGAGCGACTGCACCAATCGTTGATGCACCTGAACCTGCAGTTGTCAAAGAAGAAGGGTCTGTTGCTGCTCCTGATACAGACACTGAAATGAAACCGGTCAAAGTCGAGAAATTGGTACGCGTCACTTTATCCTTCCGTCAGTGAAATAAATTGTTTGTGGAGCATTTAAACATTTTTAAATAACATTAAATAACAGAGTGAAGATGAGGAGAAAAACCGCCAAAGGATGGAAAAGTTAATGGCCATTCTTGGTGGGGAAACTACCATCACATTACATCTTCAGTTTCTGATTCGGAATAATCACAGTGATCTTCTTGTCTTGAAGAATACAAAGGTTGGTGAATACTAAGACATGCTAATTTTATTTTCATACAATCTTTAAAAAAGGGTTATGTAATAACATTGCGACTGAAAGATAATTGTAGATGTTTAATTGAGGAGTTTTTATTTTAGGATACAGTGAGAAGTTCAGTTTGCCATACTGCAACTGTTATCGCCAACTCGTTTATGCATGCTGGTACAACATGCGATCAGTTCTTGAGGTGAGGTGTGATTTACGGTTTAGAAATATTAGGGTTAATTCACTGCAGTGTTTCAAAAGCTTTCTGTGTTTTACTGTCATATGTATTATAATAACTAGTCATGGGTTGTATGGTATTGACTCACCTGTAGTTTAAATCATTTTGACTCATTTGATGTTTTTACCGTTTCAGGGATAATTTAGAGTGGCTAGCTCGAGCGACAAATTGGGCCAAGTTTACAGCAACTGCTAGTCTTGGGGTTATTCACATGGTAAGTACTCTGGAGTTAATATTGATATGCTGCTTCACTTGCACTTATTGATTAAACTTGTTTGAAAGGATAAGTATGCGATAGTTAAATAGCAGGATGTTTTTCCAGGGCCACGAGAAAGAAGCTTTAAGCTTGATGGCCTCTTACCTTCCAAAGGAGACTGGGCCAGGCAGTGGCTATTCTGAAGGTGGTGGATTATTTGCTCTTGGTAAGTGTTACGCTGATTTGTATGTTGCGTTAGTAGAATGTGAGTTTTACGAGTTATGTCATATGTATGATACTTTAGGCTTGATTCATGCCAATCATGGTGGTGCCATCACGGAATATTTATTAAATCAATTGAAAGATGCTAGTAACGAGGTATGGATGATCTTATATTTGCCCAGTACGTTATCATTTTCTGATAATGCATTTTTGGATTCTTCATAACGTTTATTTGTTAATGCAGATGGTGCGACATGGCGGTTGTTTAGGTCTTGGCCTGGCTGCTATGGCCACTCACAGACAAGGTAAGTTTTTGCACTGACATACTGTAATATTTGACCAGTATTCTTATATTCTAACAAATAAATATTTGATGCACATCCTTACCTTACTTGAATTTCCCTTGAAATTGACTTATCTTTTCAGACGTCTATGAGCAGCTAAAGTTTAATCTTTACCAAGATGATGCAGTTACCGGTGAAGCAGCAGGCATTGCATTAGGCCTGGTCATGCTTGGTTCTAAATCTGCCTCAGCCATTGAAGACATGGTTGCGGTGAGTAATGCAAATGATTTTGTATTTTGTTTTCATGCAGATAACACTGCATTCTTAGCCAGCTGATTTACCTTACCGGTTTCTTACTTGCAATTGTTGTCTTATGGTGGTTCTAGTATGCGCAGGAAACCCAACACGAAAAAATTCTTCGAGGGCTCGCTATTGGCATTGCTCTGACTATGTATGGCCGCCTCGAAGAGGCAGATACACTCATCGAAAGCCTTTGCCGCGACAAAGATCCCATTTTGCGCCGTTCTGGCATGTATACGGTAGCAATGGCATACTGCGGCACTGGCAACAACAAAGCTATTCGAAGATTACTTCATGTGGCTGTGAGTTATTCCAGATTATTCTTAATTGAATTTGTGCCTTTAGGCCTAATTGAAATTCGCCGAATTCTAATTTGTCATGTTCAATTGAAATTAGGTAAGCGACGTTAATGACGATGTCAGACGAGCAGCTGTTACTGCGTTGGGATTTCTTCTGTTCAGGTAGGACACATTTCACATGTATAAATTGAAACGCTAATGTGCGTTTTTGTGTTGAATGAAAATTCACTTTTGAATACATTCAATTGCGAGCAAAGCAAGTTCAATCACGTAATGTATTGAACACACTTACCGTATGCCCTTGTGTGTGCAATGCGTTGGTATTCAGTACTACAATACCTGCATTTGGTTTGAAATGGTAAAGCAAATTCTCTATTGTTGATTTTCATGACAATGAAATTCGCGGTGATTTCTGCTAACTTTAATTCAAGTCTATAGTTGTTTTTAGTGTATGTACATGTAGACGAGAACCTTCATATCTGGAAGGCTTGCAATTTGTAAACCGACTTTGTGTTGCAAATTGCTGAGTTTTAAATCCTATACCACTGATTGTGCTGCATTATATGAAAAAGCGATTTTAACGATTTTTGGATGTTATTTGAGTTCATCCTCTGACTTGACTAATCAGGAAACGTAGCTTCTAAGCAGCGAGCGAAGCATGCTTTCCTGTGTTCATCGTAACTGAGAGAGTAGCTGTTGCTTAAGTAATCAATAATTTCTTTTTCCTCCCCACTTCACTTCAAATGCCATCGTTAGTAGAGTAAAATGCTACGTATCCATTATCTTGGCATCCCATTGTCTTCCTCCTTGTTTCGGTTTTGAGACTTGATTACTTATTCGTCCATGTGCACAACATTGAAGCCCGTCAAAATGTAAACTGCATATGTGATTAAGCATGATTACAGTAATCTGCACTCTGAAAAAGAGAGTCAAGACAGAATGAGCTTAAGTGTATTTTTTCTCTCCAGCTTAACTTCTTGTAGTCTATAAATAGTTCTAGGTGTAGAAAGATTTGGCATTTCTCAGTTGCCTTTTCAATTGTTGCATATCTAACTATTTCTCCTCCATTTTTTGTGTAAAATAATGTGGCTTGAAATGAGTCGATCTCGAGTAACATTTCATGGGTCTGAACTGCTGGTTTTTCTTAGAATTTAACTATTTTTAACTGTTATTTTAATAAGATGCATTTTTGCTCCTAGTCATGAGTACTGAGTTTATGTATGATTCCAATATTTGGTATCGATTCTAGTGCAAGGGAAAATACGAAAAATAGCTAAATAGTTGCATATTTATAAACCTGAGCAGTTACTTGCCCGAGAGGAGTCCTGATTTAAACGTTTTCCCTTAATGTAACCATTAAGTAGTGATGAGATTGCTGCAAGGCCTTATTGTACTCGATACCATGATTATGTCATTTGAGTTTAAGATACGATATTCTTCTCAAAGGATTTGGTGATTTGTTGACAACAAATGGTTTCCCTGGTGCCCTTAAATTTTGACAAAATCCAATGAAGTCCAGTTTTTGAGATTCATTCACAAGGGATGATCGATTTGTATTCTTCTGCAGCTTTCAGAAGATTATGAAGCTAGCTTTCTTCTCCTTTAATAGAAGATGTTCTGTACAGTAGGTTTGGGCTGATGAAGGACTCTACTTAATTGGTGAAGTTATGTTATTTCACTTCAGTTGGTTGTTTGTGTAAGAAGGGGTCAGGCGAAGTGAGGTGGATTGTTTTGATTGGTTGGAGAATCTGTTGAGAAATCGGCATTTATATTTTACAGCATGACAACGCAACTCTTTACATGATCGCCTGTAATGAAAACAGGCAAAGATATCTTCACATATGCGGGCACTTACATGTATAAGCTTTTCCATTCATGAGTAGCCAAGCTGTTTACCTGTAATATCTTCTAGTAACTCCTGATTAATTGCCTGAGTTAAATGTTGGACTTACCTTAATTCAGGGCGAGTTAAGCAAGTGAGGTTGGCGTTCGTGTAATTCCTTTTCGCGTTGCTATGCAAAACAGTCGTTCATTTCTTAATTGCATGGTGCAAACGCTGTCTTTGTTTTGTGGCCACCTGTGCGGTAATGAAAGACAACATCTATTTAATTTTAGGCGCGAAAGTTAATTAAAATAATGAAAATAGCGTCAACAAAGTGGTGTTGATGACAGATACAATAATTGATTAATACCGAACTGATAGCATGGCGATCATGTTGTACGTCATGCGGTGCACTTCGTTTAGATGCAGTACTCGGACCTCATGTACATGAATACACTATACATTTGTTTACTTCTTGGATGTTTTCATGTGATTTAAATATCGTAGAACCAATTCCTGGAAAGTTTATGCTGTCCGTGATGTAATCAAGTCCATTCAAGAAAAACTGATCTACGTATAAACTGAAATGGGAATATGCAAAATAACGATTACTTTGGAAGTAAATGTATTATCCCGCAACTAATACATTTGACTTTATTATAGTTGAAGTAATATTGTTCTCAAATTCTCCTGCGTTTCCAATACGGCTACATTTGCTGCCCAAAATTTACCTGCATTGTATTTGCTTGATTTCTTATTAGTTCAATTCAATTCAACTCGGTATCTTACAATCAGCAAGTGAATACCCAATTCAGTCGGCAATTACCACCGCATTAAGATAGTTACCATCATTATTGTTAAAATTGAATTTCTGGAAGCCAAAGGCTATCCTTTGGAAGAGAATTCCAACTTGGCATGCAAGTAATAAGGACCCGAATGAGCGTATGGGCTAGTTCAAAACGTGGCGATTTTGTTGAGATATGCAGCGCAATAATACAGATAACAGGCACAAATATTCAGGAAAACCAGTAGTTATACATAATGATGTTCAATGGCTTCATGAAAAAAGTCATTTGAGCAACAACTAGCAACGCTGGGATTTCTAGCCAGAAAGTGCTCTTTGGTACATATTTTTTATTTCCGAATTATTTCCATTGACACTTCAGTATTCTTACAAACGTTTGCCTAAAGGTGGGGTTGAATATGGTGTAGAACACCGGGTTGACCGTGGAGGAAGCATAGCCAAGCCACAGCACCAGATACGATATGGTCGAGGAGACCCGCTCGGCACACGAAGGACACAAGCCGCAGACGATATTCAGGCTGAAAAAGGGAGCCCAGAGTATAACAAAGGTGAAAAAAATAATTCCTAGCACTTTCGTCGCCTTGCGCTCCGACTGGATGAACCGGCCCTGGCGGGAGCGACGGATGGACGTGGTCCGCGACAGACAAGTACGCATCGGAATGGTAAGCTCGCAAAGACGTGGCGATTCGTCACTTCCCTGAGATAGCCGCGGTGGGCTGGTGGTTTCGTGCCAACCGGTGAACCGGGCCTGGTGCAGGGAGCCACCGGCCACAGTGCCCTGGTCACCGCCGTTGACCGCCGTGGTCTGGAAGCCGGGAAGGTCGACATCTTCGGCTCCAGAAGTGCAGCAAAGGGCGTATCGGGCCCCACGGTGAGGAACAGGAATGGCCTGCACCACGTGGTTCTGGGGCCTGATGGTCATGGAATTGGTCCTGCCGGCAGAGTCGATGGCCACTTCCACCCACACTTCCTCGGAGCTCGAATCATCGGCATCTTTAGCGGAACTTCTCTGGTCTTCGTTGATTCTTGGGATGTAGGGCAGCAGCTGCAGATGGACCTGGGACTGGGCTGGGATGTCGTCCATCAACTGGGTTTCCTTGACCCTGCACCGCTGGCTCAACCGCCTCTGCGGGGTGTCCTCCGGCGTGGTCAACCGCTGCATCTCCAGCATGCTTGGCGTGTCCGAAGTGTCGGCGTCCGTGGAGGTGCTGACGTTGGAATAGGTCTTGGACAAGAAACGCTTCCAGTTGCAAGAAGCTTGCCGGGTCTGGTACGGGGATTCAGAACCGCTCATCAAGGTGATGTTGGCCGTGCCTGCTGTGCTGTGGGAGGGAGCGCATTCGTTGCTGATGATAGTGATCGTCTTTGTCTTCTCTGCCTCCTTCAGAAGACGCAAGGTTAGAGCGTGGGTCACCAGCATGATGAGCAGTGGGATGTAGAAGGAGATGATGGAGCCCACCGTCATGTACAGTGGGTCTTGGATGGCGCAGATGCCGTCTTTGATCACCTCCTGGTCTTGCCGGGAATACATGAGGCACAGCGGCACTGACATGGCCACTGAGGTCATCCAGACCAGGCAGATTTTTAACACGACTCGCCTTTTCGTCTTGTTGCGACCGTATTTGATTGGATAGCGCAAGGAGAGGTAGCGGTCCACCGACAAGGTACACAGATGCAGGATGGAGCACGTGCAGAAGAGGACATCCAGGGTAATCCAAACAACGCAGTAAACGGATGAGAGAGGGAACGTTCCTGCAAAAAAATAAGAACGGGATTCAGAACAGTAAGCAAGGAAGTGCACTATGCGGCAATTGGTTCGCGGTCCTTGTGGGATTTGCATCCAAAAAGCCTGTAACGCTAATCAAGATGGACAGCTGCCACGCAAAATCAGATTTCATGCCACCCTAAATTAAGTTAATGTGTTTGTGCTACCCGTGGAATTCTACACTGGCACACTCCCAAACTCACACCCTCTCACATTCTGTGATATCCTGAAATACAGTGTACGGCAGTTGTGAAAGCGTTGAATAATTGGTGACATTCAATGCGCAGTTTCGAAATGTGTCCTTGTGGAGAAATATCCGTACTGTTTAGCCTGATATGCATTGAAAAGTAGTGAAATGAAATTCAGGTCGTGGAAGTCATGGAAAAGGCATAAATTTATATTAGGGTCATGTTCTTGTGAAAGAAATATGCATAATTTTTATTCGGATATGCATTGAAAAGCTGTGAAATGAAACTCAGGCCATGGAAGTCATGGAAAAGGGCAAAAGGCATACATTTGCATTATGATCATTTGTCATCCATGTTTGCAAATAATTTCGCCTACGAAATTTTTTTGGCAACGATCAAGTCATCGCTGTGGTAGAGGATGTTTCTGAACATCTCTAGTTGATTATTGACATGGAATTTGTAGTACTAAATCCAGGAGACACCCTGAATGACGTTTTATGTTATATCCTGCGTTTTAAATGACTATAAGATTGCGCTTAGTTTTGCAGCGGTCGGATGAGCCGTGTTGCGCATTTCAACCCAGAAATGAAAGTTCAAATGACAGTCATTGTTAAGTAGTTATTCTGACAATTAGGCAAAAACAGAAACCACAGCGCTTTCCCATCTTTCGCTCCTTTGGAGCAAGTTTAATGGACTGTGAAATTGTTTTAAAATGTTCGCTCATGGCACTAGCGATCATTTAAGGTAATGTGGAAATACGCTTTATGTGCGTGTACGCCATTTTCCTTATAATCTGTGATGCTTTGCAATCTAATCGGCTCATTAGGGAATACACCGGCATTAAGACTTAACTCGATAAGAAAATTCTATAGAAATAAATTATTAAGTAAAGAAACGTGTGCGTACCCCTGGGGTGTATACACTACCTGCAATGATAACAATATTGAAAGATAACTCAGTTATCCGTTGCTGATACAAAATAATAAAATTAATAAAAATTGCACGTAAAAGCTGTTAAAGCTGAATTATACTGAATTAAAAATAGTGAATTTTGATGGACGTTTTGATTGGTAAAATGGTGATAGTTCGCTGCCTCAGTATTATTGTTCTCCTTTAACCGCTTGATACTTCAAATATGCTCTAACAAGAAATGGCACACCGCCTGCTGTCCTTATGGGACACACATTGACATTTGCAACACGAGTACTTGACATTTAATCTCCCCAACCACACCGATGTCTAATGCCAAGGTCTTCAGATAGCCAAACATGTCTTTAGACAATGCTTTATTGCATCGCTCTTTCCGGACTGTGGCATGAGCTTTCCCAATTTGTATGAATTTTTCAGTTAGTCTTACACTGAACAGAAAAAAAGCTGATTCCATCCTCTGATGGAAGTTTAAGTTTGTACGGATTCCGTGTTATAATTGCCAAATTGTTGCCCATTATTTTGAAACTCCTTTTATCCAACTTAACAGTTGATCTTTCATTGAAAAGCATAAATTGCAAAGCCACGTCCGATTTTTTTATATATTTTTTGGGAACGTCAAATGAGATTCCTGCCAATAAGCACATTATCTGGGATTTTCAGGAGCTTCCATGGCTCTGTACATTTTTGATGGCCGCCAGTCTGCTCAATAATTCAGCGAGATAGCAGCAGTGACCTGCATGTAAATCATCCCTGGCTTTTTGTCAATAGACGAGCCAGCTTAAACTGTGGGTAGCCATACTCTTTCAATAATATCTTCACAAAGTGCTTTATGATTTATTCACTGGCAACAGTGCGCTTGTTTGGTACTCAACGGGGTAGAGCTTGTTATGTAGTAAAACACGAAAGGCCGTAAAACTGCAATTTTGCTGTTTCCTTCGAAGCTCATATATTGTTTATCACTGCTTTAAACTGAATTTTCAGCTTCTGAACTGTGTTTCTCCACGTCTTGATGGCGTGTGCAGACTGTGAATCTTGACTGGTAAGGATTTTTTCTATATGCAGTGTTGACATTACATTGCTCATCAATATCCTGGCGTTCTGTTGGTCATGTTTCATAAATATGCAGTCAGCTACAAAGTGGCAATATGCTTTTTACTGAAGCAGTGCCTTTCTGGAAGTTCTTTCCAGTAAATTTTCGATAGGTCAGTTATTGCAGTACTGCAGCTCATGCAGACACTCATGTTCCATAAGTAATTTCGGTTTTACGATCTTTTCTGCTTTGCTGTTTACCCTACTCAATTATACATTGTATACAAGCCAGAGGCAGTTTGAGAGCACATGTCCAATCTTTTCTGTGTTCTTGAGCCTTTGCCTGGCTTATTTGGTTGCGTCATGGATTGTTGGCTGGTATTTGCCAATTGGTCTGAGTGTCGTGCACATTTGGGATTTCATTTGCCAGATTTGAGTGACATGGTTACGCACTTCGTGACACTCACTCCGTGTCTGGAAAAAGCTTGAGCTTTTCCCTAGACTACTTGATGCACTTTTCGTTAGTTACTGTATGGTGGGGGTAATGATCCTGCACGATTTTGCTTGGCCTCATTCCTGGCTAGACTCAGGTGACTTTGCACTTCATGTCACGCATGCATTTCTAAAGTTAAACAGCGCCGTCTGCTGCATCTCCCTGTAAACCAAATACATGACAGAAAACTAGGGGTTCTTCTACCTTTTTTTCAAAATGTATTCCTTGTAATTCACGTTTTTTAAATTCATTCTTGTAATCATGGTAAGATGTATGATCACCCTGTATGTTTGATGATGCATCTGAAATACATAACGTGCAACGTTCCAAAACTCTTGAGTTTGATATATATGGATGTGACATAGAATGACAAACGTGTCTTCCAAAAACGTGTAAGAATAAAATAAATTTTTTGTGTGGTTGACAGTTATATGACAAGGAACACTGGCAGCCAAACGACCGCTTGTCACTTTGTCGAGTTGGTGCAAGTGGCAAGGGGCTTGTTGTCTACCACACTTTCGTCCTTCATACGCAATTGCATTTATTGGCAAGTGTATTTACGCCATGTAAAATTCCCTCAAGAAATCACATGTCGATACTGGAAGCTCTAGAGTACCCTGGAGAATACGTAATTCTCCAGGGCATTCCGTGTTTGCAGGCACAGCGTGGGGATTTACAAAATGCACTGTTAAGCTGGTCACACCACATTTGTTTTAAAATTTGAAAAGCGTGTAAATAATTGAAAAGCCTATCGCAGCACATAGCCTTCCAAATTTGAAAACGAGATTAAGCACCCCTTATTCGATGTGATTTAGTGAAGAGCATGTTTTGGTTGTAATCACAACTCAAGTTATTACCACTTATGGAAATTTTGATTTTGCAGCATGGTTCTTGAAGTAGAGGATTAAATATTATTTGTTTGCTTAAATTAAATAATCACTGTTAGCCACGTTATGAATTATGGGGTCATTAAACAATGACGCACGCATACGTGACTCGCAAATCATGATCTGATTTTCTATTTAGGGGCGGGTTGACTCGTGATTAGTCCACGCCTAACCATGCTAAAATGACAGACGTTATTTACTTCATTATTGCTGCGCGTTTATCGATTTTGTAGCAAATTTTGCTGCCAGAACTCAAAATGAAATTTGGATCTGAAAATGTTAACATCTTGGCAAAATAATGGCTATGAAGACAATAATATTGAAAATTCGGAAGCTGAGTCTAGTCGACAATGTCCATTTATTTTACAGTCTTTTAAGAAGTTTTGTGGAAAAAAAAAAACTTGTTTACTTATTGGAAGCCCGCAAAATGCAAAGGAAAACCGATTCGGGTTCTTTGTTCTTTGACTACTTTGCAGTGCGGAACACTCCTTCAAGCGTCGACAAACTTTTTTCCTTTTGTCTGAGATTTTTTGCTATCAGTATGTGGATGCTTCATTAGCATTTAAGACAAAGAGTGCAGTAGGAAGAGTCGAGTTCCGAACCCAACTTCTGCAAATGCAGTTCTGTCAAGCCTGTTGCTAAGGGAGACAGGTTAGCAAAAATCTATGCTAGACTTTCGTACTCCCTGTTCAGCATAGCCAGTGGGAATATGGGCTTTTCCTAATAGCTTGTAGACTAGCAGATATTGCCTGGTGGTTAGGGGTGGGTGAATCAGAAATTGCATTGGTACATGCAGGATAGTTATGGTTAGGTTAAACACACTATAGGTCAGATGTCAATCTGACCTAGTGTGTTTAACAGTACATGTAAATCAGGGTTCCCTCAGAACCTGGGGATCCTGGAAAACCTGGGAAAGTCAGGGAATTTGTAACTGAGAAACCTGGGCGGTGAAAGGAATTTTGGCACAATGAACGAAAACCCCCCAATGTCGAAGATTGGTTCCTTTATGTAGATTAATTATGAATGGCAATGTCGTCATTTGCCATATTAGAATAAATTCCGAACATCTAAGTACTCCTAATTAAAAATCCAAATTTTAAAAAGTGCATTAATACTTTGATGTTGTTTGAATTTCGTTATTATAAAAATTTCAAATACCCATTATCGTCCTACTCAAAAGCAGTGTAGTGTTACTTTTATTGGTCGATGGGAGAACTTATTATAAGGCCAGAGGGGAAAATAAAAATTTTAATTTGGGAAATTTGGTAACAGCCGAACAGCCAGGCAATCACTGCTAGCTTACTAGCCGTTAAGAGAAACTCACTGACTTTTGTCAAGGGATTTTATGTTACTAAAGTTGTGGGAACCTTTATACCTCGTTCAGACAGGAAACGCAACTAGTTCGAAAACCTATCGAGTTCGCTTAACGAGTTCGAGAAACGGCAT
>JAQGAF010002559.1:0-21819 GCA_034687865.1 Kryphioiulus occultus
TTCCGATCTTGGGTACCCAGCTTTATAACGTTCTTTGATGTTTACCTTTCTTCGCTTCCCAGAATTTGCATAAATCCGCCCCCAGATGGCGTCCAATGAGGCCGCGATGGCAGGTGGCTTGAAAATGCTTGTTTGCATCGAGATGGAGAGGAAACTGCCATTGCCACACGATGAAATGTTTCTCACAATAGCCCAAATATTGGGATTTTTATGTGTTTTCGATAGGAAAATGTGGAATAATAAAGCTGCGTTTACACTACTGTATATACTGTAGCAAAACGTTCTTACATTGTTGCAAGTTATAACATACAACTGGTTTTAAAATGAGAAGGCAATGCTATTTAACAGGTTATACATCTTATGTGTCGGTAAACATCAAAGGACGTTATAAAGCTGGGTACCCACTATATAAGTATAACGAAACATTGTAATTTAACAAATACGTTTTTAACTTTGTAGAGCAATTTGCCTTATGACGCCATGTATAATAGCCCAAATATTGGGATTTTTGCGTGTTTTCGATTGAAAAATGTTGTATAATAAAGCTGCGTTTACACTACTGTATGCAGCATAACGTTACTTGCATGAACACTGTAGCAAACTTACATTTTACAATTTGTTTTAAAAATAAGAAGACAATGCCTTATAACAGGTTATGTGTCGGTAAAGATCAAAGGACGTTATAAAGCTGGGTATCCACTATATAACAAATACGTTTTTAACTTTTTCGAGCAAATTGTCATATGATGCCATACATGTATATTGAATCCAAAATATGAATCCAAATATTGGGATTTTTGTGTGTTTTCGATAGGGAAATGTTGAAAAATAAAGCTGTATATTGCAAAACGTTCTTACAGCGTAGCAAAGTTACAGCATACGACTTGTTTTAAAATAAGAAGACAATGCTATTTAACAGGTTATATCTTATGTGTCGGTAAACTTGTAAAGATCAAAGGATGGAATAAAGCTGGGTACCCACTATGTAACAAAACATCGTAATATGACATAATGTATAACTTGTTATGGATGGTACGATTTTTCTAAACGTAATGCCACGTAACAAAGTTATACAACTTGTTTGAAAATTAGTAGAGAGAATTTTATTAATATCACAAGAATTAATGGCCCACGTGATCAAGTGGACATCTTTATACATGTATAACTTCCTGCCTTTTTAAGACTTTGTCTCAAGAAATACAGGATAAAATTTATCCCAAAATGGGCACTGACGTCGTCGTAAATCCGCCATAAAATGTAATCTTTGTACATGTGCATGTACATGTATATCCAAACACAAATTGTAATTCAACCGTGAAGGGAAAAACACCACAACGCGTATCACACCTGTCACGAGGTCACAGGATGAATTCATCTTGATACTTAAAAAACTAATGAAGGTAATGGAAATTACGTGGTATCGATTTATTTTTCATCTTGGGAGACTAGTTGTTTGGCAACATTGATGCACACTACTTGTTTTAGGGAATAAAGATGGCCTCCAAGGAGATGCATACGTCACGACTCATCAAGGAGCCTTCTGAACGTACATGTACTGTTCATGCATAGTGTACATAAAAAGTGATTTGTCTTCAGGTCAGATTTAGTGATGACGCGACCCCTATAAGTATAAGCTTAGTATACCAATTAACACTACAGTCCAGGTTTCCTGAACATTTAACATATACAGTAATTTTAGCCCAGATTGCATGAAGAACATTTAATTTCAAAATGGCGACGCCATTATAGAATGCAAGGAGTTCAAAGGTCTAGCAGAGGTCACAAAACCTTCTCTGATTGTCCAAGAAGTGCGTTTGTTGCAAATGCTAATAGTGTCTTTAGAAACATATGTATGTTCTGAAAATGTAAAGACACTATTAACTTAAGTTTCCTTGAAAGCCATCTTGGTTTCGCAAACAAAACCAGCAGTCTGGACGTCCTGGTGTTCATGTGCAGCTGACGTTGGTTTCAGATGCTGTATCTTCAAAGCAGGTTGCTATCAATATCAAATCGCTATAGAAGCTATACCAAATGATCAATTTCCTCATTACAATGCAGTGCAAATCCCATGATCAACAACTTATTTTCGTTACGTAATCACTTCGTGTTTTCCTCATGCCTCAACGTATTGATATATTTTCCCACGTCACTACTCGGGCTATTTCTAATTTATGTACATGTTATGGTGCGCAGATAAGTCCAGTTCTACTAAATAGTGTGCCGAGCCTCATATTTCTTCTAGCCATGCAGCTTATCGGTATCTGTAGTCGGAAGCAAAACCTTTATCAATTTTGTTTTTCTTTTCTTGAAAAACATGTCTGACAGACTTTGCTGAAAGAGGAACAATGGATATTACGTTCAATAAAACCATTTCATGACGTCAAGATAGCAATTTGGGCCGACAAAGATATGGTCAGACTAGCAGATATTTGGCTCGTTGTTGATAGTACAGAAATACCATAACTGAAACGAACTCATTTCTGGTACTTTTCCTTATCGTTTTTAGTCGTTTGACGAATATCACGATTTATCAGATCATTCAGCTCCTCATTCCACCACATATTGAATGTATTCCAGAAACTATATGTACATCCACTGCTGTATTGGGGGTAGTAATATTACCAAATTTAAGTTTCTGGCATTATATGCTATAGTCATCATTTAAGGGCATTATTGGCTAAAGTCACCATTTATTGTCATTATTGGTTAAGGTAATCATTGACTTTGGCGTTTCCTTTACTATTAAAATTGCAAATTCAGTTATGTAATCGAAATGTGTAAAATCCATCATTTGTGATTTTGTGTATGTATACATTTTTTCTGGAGGAAAATATACTTACTAAAATTATCATTCGAGGTTTATTTAAAATAAAATTCGTTTATGGTGCAACATTTCGTAAACAAAAGTCACCAGAAATGCAATATTGATGATCTAAATGTAATTCTTCCAAAAAACATTACCCTCAATATAAAATCCCTTCGCTATTACTTTCTGAAAAAACAATAAGAAAAATGCACTAAAATTCCATTATTTCAGGTAGTTACTTGTATTTAAAAAAAATCGCTTATGGCGTTACTTGCATTGCTAATATTTCTAAAAATTTCGTAAGAAAAGCTAAAAAATGCAGTATTGGTGATCAATATAATATCCCTTCACTAATAATATTACTGAAACACTAATAATATTACTGAAACACTAATAATATTACTGAAACATTAATAATATTACTGAAACACTAATACCATTGCTAATACTGAGGGCATACATCTAGCTTTACAAACTAGACAATGGCGAAAACCGCGGTGACGTGCTGTTGTGTGTTTCCCACTCGGAAATATTTACCGTGTTCCAGGATCACGGTAGTTTTCTACAATGTTGCCAGTTCGTGGTCCCACAATCCACTGCAAAAACCTTCAAAGCAATCTGTTCACCTTATAAATTACCAACGATTTTCCTTGTTTATTTCCTTAATTATCGCGATTTTCCTTGGCATGTCTTCAATACAAGGAAAACACTCAAACTCGTTACTTCTGGTAGTTATTACAAAATTTCGCCTATGGCGTTTCCTTAATCATTGACTTTTGTTTTGTAAGCACTTGAATCAGAACTCAAAGGACGCAACCTGTTGAAAATGAACCATAGCTTAACTACTAGTACATATTCTTCAAAAATACTTTCTTACAAAAGTTATGAAACATATCTGTACCTTCTTATGCCTTACGTAATACACGCACAACTGTAATTAGTTTTTTATGGCAACTGGCACGTGTATGTTGGCAAACGAATTTCTGACAGACCTGACTATCGTGCAATAATAGCAGGTTTCAGCTGATTAGTTGATAATGATTATCGCTTTATTTATTCATGCGTTCGTGAGAACGGGGTTTTGGAACGTCTGCGCACAGAAATACAAACTAAATTATTCATGCTGCGTTATTGCATTTATTAGCGATACGCCATACTGTCGGTTCTGAAATCATTTTGGTAATGCTTCAGAATGCTCGATAAAACATTGCTGCAGCCAATATTTTATATTTTTTTGCATCACTGTATTTTATAATAAATACATCAGGAGTTAATTGCCCGAGTTAGTTACAGCTATATTCATTGACAGCTGTCATTAGTCACCGCGGAATTAAAGGTTAATCTGGCGGGCGTCATCCATACATCAGACAATGGAGGTTATCTTTTGTGACTGCATTACCCAACAGTCAGCATCAGGTGGTGGATGTAGTTTACCCTGAAGACATCAAAATCACAGAATGCAGGTTTACAGAAAAATGTGCACAAATTGTGTACTTTTTAACCCAACTGTCCTATAGCTGGCGCAATTTATCCTTGTAATTTCTCTTCTATTTTAGTGCTTATCCTAACATAACCTAACATGGTCATGGAGGTCAGGTAAATTTGCTTTAATAACTGGAATAGTCAATGAAGTTGAACATCTCATTTCTGGAGGAATCGTAAATAATGACAAGACCAACCCACCATTAAATCTTTAGTTATTTGAATTTTTTTAAAGAAAACTCATTCAATATAAAGAAAATTGAGCTTTTACTTCAAAGCTGACTTGTCAAAGGCAGTAAAAAATGCACTTGTCTTTTTGTAGAACAATTTTGGTCATGTGCTATAATATTTAAGTCAAAAATTCCAGCTCAAAGGTAGACCTACATGTATATGACAAGTGCATTTCTGACTTTGATAGAAAAATGTACATGCACTACAAGTCAAAAATCCACTTTTCATATATGCCTACCTTTGAGCTGAATTTTTGACTTCAATTTTATATCTCTTCTCTATGAAATGACATCACACACATAAAAAGACAAAAGCATTTTGTAATGCTACTGAAAACAATCAGCCATGAAGTGAAGCCCAATTTTCTTTCAATTTAAAGTTTTCTCGATGAAAAATCGCAAACTAATTAGGATTTCAGTAATTTACATACATTAACGTTGGCTTAAATGGATCACTAAGTCCACATGCACCAGTGATGTCATTGGTAAAATTTCCCACAATTCAGCTTGCTAACTCGCATTGCCTAAACACTCGCATTTTTTATTCACATAACATAAATCGTGAAAACAGCCAAGGTTGGTTTTACTTAACACACCATCCAAAACCCAGCTGGACATTATTTCAACTTCCAACACCAAAAGGTCAAAGTTCAACCACGTGGACACCGCTATCTGCACGCATATTCAGACTGACAAATTCGACGTGGCAGATTCTGTACACAGCGCAAGTCTGTACAACCTCTGACTTTTTCAAGACCTTTGACTTTTCCAAGACCCTCAGCCGCTCCCACTTCTGGACAGACCCAGCTTTTCGGAAAACATGGGAATCGTGCCAAATCCTCTCACGCGAACCAAAAACCTCGATTTATGAAAAAAAAGTCCAAAACTTATCGCATGCGCCAGCACAATTTAGGCCAAACCTTCTCGGTTCCGATCAGTTTTTCGACCTCTGGCATTTCGCTGGAATATCCATCCGTGCAACGGGCTCGTTTCGTGCGCCAAACCCACATCGTTCTGAAGATGTATGGCGCCCAAAAGCCAAATGTTGCCCCAGTACTGCTCAATGACATGCAATCGATGATGTACGATGTTGGAATCCAGCTCCAGAAACCCAGATCCGTGCCCAAGACAATGTTTTTGTAATGTTGCAGTAATGCATAGCGTAGGTGTTGCCCAATGCCCACGCTGAAAATGGGCAATTTTTGGGGAAATTTGGGAAATGCCATAGGGCGCCCATGCAATCATCTTCCATCTTTCATGCTTAATGGTGCGTGGGCAAAATGGCCGAATTACACTTTCCAAATTTCCTATCATGTCCCAATTTACATTCCTCTGGCGAAAACGCTGACCAACACGCCATTCGTGACTTGTTCCCAAATTTCCAATACCTGTAGCTTGAGAGCACGTCATGATCATAATGCATACAATGCGTGCTTTAAATTGATGTTGGAATACATGTACTCGATTTAAATTGATTGCCATTTCGCCATGGCCGAGATCGTAAATAATCGAGTATGGTAATGTCTTGGAAGTGAAATTTGGAAGTTTTCCTAATGATAAAAGCTTGTTATAAAAACGTCAAAAGTTAGGAAAGTTTAAAATCGTTTTCTGTGGTAAGCATGAATTATGCGTGTCAGCTCCTTTCAAAACTAAATTTGAAAAATATCACATTTCATGTTATCACAAAAATGACTACTGTATATAGAACTGCCATATAATGTGTACATGTATACCTGAAATTATAAGCTTAAGGAAATGGTGACGTTTTTAAAACTTAACTCGACATTTGTTGAATTTGCTACAAGAGGATGTCATCTACGAGTTGACAGAGTGATGCCAATGAATGTTTTTCACAGACTCAAAAATTGGGAAAACTTTACAATAATTTTTTGCAGTTTATAAGTTTATGCAAAAAAATGCTAATAAAAAAATTAAAATTGTTGAGTTGTTATCTTCGTTATTATGGATAGTCATCCAAGTATTCGCATCATCCTGCATGTAGAATATTCAGGAAAGGTCGAATTACATGTAAGTTTTAAAAAGCCAGCATCATCTTAAGATGGTATTTCTCGGAATAATAGGGAATGAATTCTCGCATACTACAAGTATACAAGCAGAAATGTCTCATAATTTCTTTAAAGTACATGTACAGGGTGAGGCAAAAAGATGTTAACATTAAAAGGGTGTTTAATCACAGTAAATTACAAGGCAGGGATTTGGTTACAGGGTTTCAATTTGGCACCCATCCCTCTCAATGCACTTATGGAGTCTGTCAATTGTTGTTTGTAAGGTCCTCTGGGCCAGGCAGCTATCTTCCTTCGTTCTACAATGGAATATTGGGACGCCATGTTGTTACCATCATTTTGCCTCACCCTGTATAAATATTCCCACACTTAAGAAGACATTTCAGGAAGTTTGCATCCATTTTTACATATGTGAAAGCAGCTGTAATGTTGATATATTGAGTTTCCCTGAATTTAAAAATTAACAGTTTTCCCTGGCTATTCCAGAGCTTCCCAATTTCCCTGACAATTCCAGGTTTTCCAGGCCGGGGGGGAACCCTGGGGTATATCATGCTAAGTATTCCTTCAATTCGTTCCATTCATTTAATTTCGTTAAAATAAGACTGCCCAGATGTAGAAACCATTCGTTTTGGGGAAATAAATATAAATCTACACGTGAGTAACATTGGAATAATTACGTACACCCTGTATGTTTTCGTTGCTGAAAGATCTGGATCTCACATACACTGTAGGCCTATATAGGATATACATTTAAGCAACAACTACTAGGCTTTCCATTAGAAAAGACATGCAAGTCAGCGTGGTTTTACATAAAAGCACTGTCATGAATACGAAAATAGAAAACATTGAAGTTGGAAAGGTCGCGGTCAACAAGGAACGGCTTTTAATTCTTGAACATGCACCGAATTTGCAATCAAAAAATCAGTCAATTCATCCATGATTCGTGATCAATGTAAAAGTAGCTACAACAAAGTTCATTTCGATACAATTTTGAGAATTGCATCGTGGCACTTTTGCACTTGACAAGCAAAAATATTGGGTCAAACATGGAGTAAACCTGCCAAGAACATGCACAACAAAGTAAGTTTGTATCAAAGTAGCATGTCTGTATACACAAATCAAGCGCATGAATTGCACCCTAATTTAGCAGTTTTAGCCAGTTCTATTTCCCCAAACCGGATGTGGTTGCGATTGTTTATGCGACTTAGACACGTAAATGCAGTAAAAATACGTCAAGTAAGATACCAGTGTCCTCAACTATATATCATGCAATAGCATTGGTTAAATTTTAAGTACATTGTTCTACGAACCAATCTCATGATTGGGGTTACCAAACATTGATATTAATTTTTAATTTTATTAAAATTTACTGAAAATTTACATTTTGTTACGTAATTTAGAATTCGACCGCTTTTCGTCTATCAAATTCCTAACTTTAAAACAAGTAAACTTGGATTCCAACAAGACTTGATGACATTCCTGGAATATAGGATGCCTTTGGCTATTGACTCTTCTATCAAATCACGAAATTAAAAAAAAATGGTTATACAGTACTACAGAGTATGCCCTGCTCCAAACGTACACAAATACATGCGCATGTACATTTGAAACACAGTAGTTGTCTAGCAGACAGGAGTTTTACCTGTCTTATAGCTGTCCCCATTTGACCTTCTTATGTTCTTTGTGTTTTGTGCTGTTTTGTTTATCCTAATCTATCCAAACTAACCTAAAACTTATTGATTTTGTCTGCCCTAACCGCAGGCAATCACTGCCGACATACCAGCCGTTAGGAGAAACTGACTTTTTGGAGCAGGGCATATTCTCTTGTACAACTAAAAAAATTATTATTTTAAAAGCAAACATGGATTCAAAAGATTTATTTGAAGCCATCCATGGAAGATGGGATCCTATAGAGTATACTACAGAATTTGCCTTTGTGTGTTTATCGTAACCTAACCTTTTACCAAACTAACCTAAAAATGTAAGTTGTTTGTCTGTCCTAACGGCTTGCAGGTAATCACTGCCAACCTACGAGTCGTGAGGAGAAGCCCACTTTCTCGTAGCGTCCATGCTGTAGCAGGGCATATTCTGTAGTACAGCAGAAAAACGTTAAAAAAAACAATTTAGGTAGTTTCGTTGCTTTTATTGTACAGTAGAACCTGTCTAAAATAATACTCCTGGGACTGGTGCCAAATAATATTTCAGACAGGATATTATTTCAGACAATGAATATGGGATTTCCCCTTTTTTAAACCAAGATGAGTCACTTATCTATTGTGGGCACCATTACGACTAAATGTACACATACATGTAGACCTACACTGTACATCAGAAAAAAAACGCTTTAAATGTTAAAAGCACACGACATCTCTAATGAAAATATCTTACAATTTTCATTCCAGAAACATACTAACGTACACCATTAGAGATATTTTTGCTTCCATGTTTGATATTTTTTGCCGTTCTTTTGTTAATATCCTTTACAAGTCCTTCACAATTCATTTAGAAAATCGTGTGGGCCAATAAAAATTATTCAATATCACTTTAGGGAGGCTCATTATTTCATGCATGGGTCCCAGGTCGGGACCGGCACATTTTATTATTTTACGCAGGATTATTTTAGACAGGTTCTACTGTACAAGTAATTCTTTCTTAAGATACATGTACTTTCTCTGAGAATGCTCAGCTGGAACCCTTCCAAGCCCCCAAAAGCTGGACATGGCGTCAGATCTGCCGTCCACCCCTCGTAACGTGCAGCGTTCCAAACGCCTACGCAGCCTGCATTGTCGTTCTATTTTTAGCGCTGTTGATGCAATTGCTCTCGGGTCATGTACGTGGATGTGGATATAGGTTGAGGCGCGATCCGCTATCGATTTTCGCGTAGTTTGTTCTCTGCGCCCCAAGGCATTGTGGGAAGGCGCGCATAACACGCACCAGCCAAAAATAGCAACGGCGCTTAGATATTGGGGAGGGAGGGAGCAATCATTTATTAAGGGCAGTGAATTAAAAGATTCCTGAAGAGGCCTCCCCCCTCCCCTACATCCTTCATCCCCTCCAAATGTTTGTTGTACCACCCACGACGAATGCATTTTAAGTTTGAAGCAGAACCAACCTTCCCATGCGGTTTCAACGCCTCATGGAGTCCGTGTTTTCAAATTTTTCCATGCTGTGCTTTTTCGTGTTTACCGTGATTCACTTGAGGAATTTTAAGGTGGGCGATTGCGGTTTGTGGAAGGTTTTGCTACCTGATTGTACGTGTACGTGGGGCATATTTCTCAAACAAACAGTTTTGGTAACAAATTACCGAGTACAAATGTTGACTGACCATTATCAGAATTTTAGGATTTACTGTCAGTGTACAAATACTGACAGTAACACTGGCAGGGGGGCATGGTGACTACTAGTTTCTGAAAACGAAATTCCCTGAGATTTTCAGGGTCATATTCTAATGTTTACACAATTTCTTATAATGATTAAATATGTGCCACAATTTATTGAAAACAATGTTGAGTAATTATAATAAGAAAGCGCAGCTTGACAACATTTTTTGAAAAATTATATTTCAAATGGTAGGTTTTTAGTCCACTTTAATTACCAAACGAACATCCCAAAGAGGGATTTTACGAGAAAAAAAAATTGAAAAACAGGAGTTCTCCTTGAGTTTTCTAATTTGGACATAAAATTCCCTGAGGTTTCCAGGTTTTTCAGGTTAGTTTAGTCACCATAGATGGGTCAACCAAACTCCCAATACTCCCTGAATTGGAAATCCTGGAATTGCCAGGGAAAAGCGATTTATTTTGAAGAAAAGTTAGGGAAATTCAACATGTCAATGTTGCATTTGGTTTCATATGTTGTGTTAAAAAACTGTCAATATAACGAAACTAATCTAAATGTACTGTTTCTTAAAAAATTGTTTTTCTAGACTAATCTAATTTGCTGTTTCTTAAAAAATTGTTGTTCTAGACTGTATAACAATTAATAAATGTAGATGGCCTTACATTATGTGATGCATGTATTTCTGCATTTTCGGTGGTCAGGTAGGGAATTTAAAAATTTCATTTCTGAGAAAACCTGTAAAATGCAGCGTCATTTTAGTTAATATCAAAATTTGGATATCCATCTTTGTCATCCAGTTTTGCAAAAAATTTCGTGAGCGATTCTCATTAACGTAAAAAGTTTTAATGCCTTTAGAAAAACGAGTCTTCATAAATAAAAATGGTAGTAGTTTTAATAACATGAATCATGTCGAAAATGCCCGGTCTTGTTAATTTGGTAAACATTACTATTTCTGTACGTTCCTTACTTTAGAAAATGGACAGTTTTAGTTTCATTAAATGATTTATTTTTAGCACACACAGAAAATCGTGGTTTGGACAAGGGGCACTCATGATGATATTAGTGAACAATGCAACGTTTTTATTTTTATAGCCTATCATTAACTGTATATAAATAGATAGGAAGCCATTTGTGGACATACCAACAATTCCGGCATTCATTCACAGAATCGTCCATTAAATACGTCATGGCTATTAGTGTTTGTTATGCCAAATAAGCGTACCATCATCATGAATGTGATGTTGGGCGTTTGGAGACAAGAAATAACATCACAGCAAACAGATTTTCCAAATACATCTAGTAAAATTCTGAGAAAGGGAGTGGCCATTGAAACTGACTAGGACGTGTATAGTGTTTGTGTACTTTGATATCAGACAAGCCCATCGTGTGTAGGTGGCAAATGCAATCTGCAAAACAATAATTTTCTTCTAAAAAGGGGTTAACGGATTTCACTCGCCGTTATTCAAGTCAATAATCTCCCAGGCCATTATATCTATTTACTGGCTGTGTAACCGCTGTTCAACCATATATTCCATCCCAGAAATCAATGTAGTCAACAAAACGAGCCCAATCGATAAGCTTATTGATTTTGCTGCCAAAGCGCTGCTATTTTTACATCTGCTTCGAATATGACTACTGCAGGGTCGCAAAGGAAAAAGATACGCTCGACAAATGTAAACACAGATAGGGCAAAACGACACTTGCACACTACTGCATACTCAAAAGCCCTCTTGTCAAACATCAGCCCCTTAACTAGTCATTTTACTTCAATATCAACCCTCTTTAAAAGGAGTTTTCTGAAAGATTTCTCCTGTTTCATTCTTGCATCATTCTAATTCGGCTACATTACCTTCTAGAACGCTTTTGCAGTGCAGATATTAAAAACCTTTCTTCAGACAATGGCCATCTTATGTAGACTATGATCCTCTGAAGACTATGGCCAATGACCACCCTCTGTAGACTATGGCCAATGACCACTGTCCTACTCCAGATAACAGTCATAGTCTCACTTCAGACTTGGTTATCACCATAAAGACTACGTGCATTGAGATCTCCATAAGATCTGACTTTCCCAGGTTTTGCAGTTTAAACTTCATTTTCCCGTGACCGTTAGAATTTCCCCATCGACCAATATAAAGTCAAAAAACATGCACTTGCACATCAACAGCGCTTTCAATCAACATGGCCATTGATTAAGACGATATACATGTAATTATTGGTTTTATATTCAAGGAAATTAACCCAACAAATACATGTATAATAACTGTAGGAGTTTCGCCGCTGTTCGAAACTTATTTTAATTTGTCAAATTTCGACACTGTGTCATAATGAAGCCAAAGAAAAGACCTGGCCTGCCATATTGGGTCTTTCTTTCATTGTGCAAAGGGCAACTTCACCTAAACAACACGTCATATTATTCGAAATACCTTCTGGATTGAACTTATAATTAAAAGTTAGGAAATCCCCTCCATTGAAAAAATTTAAAAATTCCCCTGACACTTTGCTGTGAAATCGCATGAACACAAAATTAAATTAAAGATACCATTTTATTCAAAAATGCCCTTACCAAGTTAACGATGTCTTCGACGCCCAAACCCAGCTCCATCCTTCGTTGAAAGTGCAGCTTGGGTTCCTTTCGATCCAGGGATTCGTTCCCTTGAGATTCCAAGGACGAACGTTAGACCAATGGGAATCGAACATGCATCCATGAGGCCCGCTTGGGGCATTTGGGTTACGGATACGCACTCGTGGGATACGACATAACCCTTGACCTTTGGTCTAACACAGGATCCCTAAGCTTCCTAACGCGCACTAAGGGATTGGGCGTCCAGGTATTGTGCCCATGACGAAGGTCAGAGTTCGGAGTTCGTGAAGTAGCGCCGAGATAATAATTTGAATGTTGCGCATAATGTGCTAAGTCCTCAGCGAAAAAGGTGTCGTAGCAGGCCGAATAAATCTGCAAGAAAAAAAAAGATTAAATTACAGATTCGACAAATTCTGAAAAAATTAACAGATCCCCCAGTGTTTCACGACTGGAACGAAATAAACTAGCCAGCTGCGCGACATAATAATGCATAGTAGCAACATTAACTGTAAAGGTTTGCTTACACTACAACATTATGTAATATGACAAAATAGTTTTTAAACTTGTACAACTTGTTACATAATACCCACTCGATTACGTGGGTCATCAATATTGAAAGATGTGAAATAACATTTTTTCCTCTCATTTTCGAACAAGTTGTATTACTTTGCAAAATAACACGTTTGATTAACAGGCTTTCCACAACTTTTCTAACAAAATCCCCTGACTTCCCAGGTTTCCCAGGTTAACATTTTTATTTTCCCTTGACCAATTCTCCATCGACCAATATATGTGTACAAGTACACTGTAAAGTAAAAAAACCCCTGCTCTTTAACAGGCTATAATACTTTTAATCACCATGGTCGTTCATTTGGGCAATATAATCACAACATTAAGGTATCTAGGAATTCACTGTTTAATCTGGATTTTTAATTATGAGCACGGAGAAGCTCGGAATTTAATTTTTTGGAAACTTTCGACATTGTCTTAATTAAATCAAATATTAGAAGGATCCAGTCTGCATATGGGGTTTTCTTTCATTATGCAAAGAGCAACTTCACCTAAAAATCACGGTACGCGTCATAATCATATATGAAATACATGTACCTTCTGTAATACAACTATTATTCACTTAGGAAATCACCTGACTTTGAAAATGTTTCCAAATTCCCTGACTTTACCGGGTTTTCCCAGTCAGTTACAAATCCATTGACTTTTCCAGGTTTCCCAGGTTCTGTGGGAACCCTGTCAACTTACTTCAGAACTTTGCACAATCTTACTTCAATGATGACCATCTTTCATAGATTTCTGATCGTCATCACTATTGACATTGGTCACCACTCCCTTCAGACTGAGCACTGTCTTCAATCATACATTAGAGATTCAGACAGTCTCACTTAATTCTGATTACTTTTCATACATTGCCCTTCAAACAATTCTGTTCATCATCATCATCATCATGCCTGACTCAGTCAGTGGTCAAAAATCGCACAATCTCGCCATGACAGGCTAGATATTTACCCACCTTTTGGAATGCCTTTGCGTGCATAACAAAAAGTTTCCAGTCACGTCTTTCCGGATGCCTTTCTTATAACAACATGCTTGTTTTCTTTTGCAGTGAAATGTGAGTGAATACCGATGTGTATCTCAACCCGGTGTTAGTGCAATTCCTGCTGGACTTAGCTCCAAGACTTGGGCCAGCAGGGCCAGTTTTCGAGAAAAAAGTGAGAAAATGTCAGCACAAAACTGTGATTCTGACAGTTCATCTCCGCACACGTCGCCCTCACCTCAATCACAGCCTTATGAACAAGGTAGGAAACCAAAATCCATTCATTATTAACCCAGTCAGCCATCTTGTTCCCTCCAAATAGTCGTCAGAAAGGAAAATATTGGCAAGGTTTGACAGGACAAGGTTAGCCATAAACCCCAAATGGGAGCCACGCTCATAAAAAATACACTAAAACAACTAAATCAAGGCGTCAGTTTCGCCATAAATCCATTTTACTTTAAAAAAATTCCTGAAGCTGACTCAAGTGTTAAAACTGCGATTATCCTGACCTCAATGCACATGCAAGAACCAATATTGACATTAGTAGGGTTTCTTTAAAAGCCTACCAAATTCAGCAATATCTAAACCCAATATACCATAATGTCACAGAAACGGAAATACATGTAATGTTTCAAAAAATCCTTGTCCTGTTAACCATAACGAATCGGTGGTAGGAAGCAGTTTCCGAAATTATTTTTTTTTGTCAACCGTTATTTATTAGCAAGATTATATCCTGTCAGCATAAATAGCGTAGTTACTAATTAAATAAATTGAATAATAACTTAATATTGAAACCATTAACAATATCGTGTAATATAGGTAAGTACAGTGTTATTCTGCTGTTTATACGGGGTGAGTGGAAAAGATGTTACCACAGGTTGAAGGTTAATTCGCAATTGTTATAATAATAACATAATTTGAATTTATTAAATAAATGGAAGAATAACTTAATATTAAGACCTGACATAGAAACCATTGACAATATAATGCAATATACAAATTAGACCTACATGTATGTACCTACACGTATTCTGCTGTTTATACAGGGCGAATCAAAAAACAGTTGTTACAGTGCACGTGGTAACTGACTCGATCTCATCCTTTTTATACCACATTTTTCATCCAACTTTACTACAGCTGTGAACTAAATGTTATGTGGCAATGGTGGTTACATCATTCTTCCGGTTTAACTGGTTAAGCAGGATTAATTTTAACCAGAAATTTCCGGTGTTGTCACTGCTCAATCGGGAAAGTAATTGCTGGTTTAATTTAACCGAGCGTGGTGCAACCTAAAGATAACTATGTCTCGAAACTCAGAACTCTGGTGACATTTTAAGGGCAGTCAGGAAGACATGCTTTGTTGGCGTTTGGAAGGTAGAGTAGAATAGGGTGCCATGTTCAAAGGATTTCTGGCAAGATCCAGAATGCCGCCAGTGATTCATGTTGGTTTGATTTCAGAAAAGCTGCAAAAAAAAAATTAGGACAAATCCCAGTTTGAGCCAAGGTCTGACACTTGGTGGGCCTGCACTTTGTTTTTTTCAGTCGAATCGCAAAATATCTTGTGGGGTATATATTTAATTTCACAGGCCAGCCTATAAACGCCTTGGCATCAGGCCTGAGAATTTCGCCACATTTCTGAGTTTTCACTGGCACTGTAATGAAGATTTGTATTCCACTAATGCCAGTCACTGTCTGGCGTAATTTGCTGCTTTCTGGAAACGGAAACAATGCCCAGAAAGCGTGTTCTATGTCAGTGATTTCATCCCAACTGTCAAGCTTGGAATGCTTCGGCAATTGCACAAAAAGGTTGGAACGCTGGCCGTATTCTTGTTACATAAGAACTATGGTGACTACCAACCTGGAAAACTCAGCGAATTTCAATTGCAACCTGAAATTTCTCAGTATGTCTCATGGGGTGTGTCCCAAAGCATCATGTTTGCCTTTTTGAATTTCGCCTGCGACGTTCTCTGGTGATTATTAAACATAATTCTGTTTGAGAATGTTGGCAAAAATCCACATTTGGTTAAGATTTCATAAAAACATTGGCCTATGACGTTCCAGTCGTTATTAATCTTTATGGAAATTTCTTTAAATTTACTGAAATCCGTTATAAGGGATCCATTTCGTAAAAATCACGTTTTTCCTTCGTTAACATTTTTAAAAATATTCTCAGAAAAATGCGCAAAATCAATCCTAAAAGTTTGGTCTATGGCATTCCTTAAACTGATAATGTTCCAAGCAATTTTTTTTACAGAATTGTGGGCTGAAATTACCCGAAACATTTTGATGAATTTTGAGTATGTAAAGCTTGTATTTTTACAAGGAATCCTTTTCTCAATCATTATAAACATTTAAAATATTCTTACAAAAATGCACAAATAAAATCAATCCAGTCAATGAAAACGTTCTTCAAAAAGTGTCCCTTGCGACATCCCCTTAACTGATTTAAGGAAGTTTTTTTTTAAGAAATATGGGCTAAAAGCCACCATTTGTGATCTGGTTTTCAAAAAACATTGTCTACGGCGTCCATGCAATAATTAAGTTTTTATATAAAATAGCAAGATTTAAAAATTCATTAAAATATGTTTCAGTCAACGTTCACCTACGACGTTAACTTTAATAATATACTGTACCTAATTTTTTTTACAAAATTAATGACCAAGTTTAATGTTATACGAAGTTTTCGTAATATTTTTGACGGTGTTCTTGTTATAGCTTGCATTTTCCAAATTCTGCAATAAAAAATCCACCAACAAAGTAAGCAAAGCCGAATTTGTTCCCACAAAGTTTGAACATCAGCTGGACCTGGACATTCGAGACTGACCCTGGAATAAACCTGGAAAACTCAGAATTTCGGTTTCAAAAACCAGTAGTCACCACCGAGAATGGCTCATGTAACAGCTGAGCGTTACGTAATTCTGGATCGATTTCCGTATTTCCTTATCTCAAAAATAAAAATAAAAAAATGAAAAACCTCAAACGTCACAAAACCCAAGCCTTAAAACTTCAACAACAGGTTCTATTTTTGTCCCATGTGCCTTTGGGATCATGCGTGCAATGCTGGAACGGCCAAATCAGCTGGAAGCAATCCACGCTCCAGTGTAACATGTTAGGCCAAGACAGCCAATCAGGTAAGGGCGCCATTGACGTCACGCATGGGTCTACGCGCTAGCCGCCAACGCAAGGGTGAAGACAATGCGTGTTGCTATTTCGAACTTGGCTTCAAAGCCACTTATTTTCCTTCTGGCTTGTTTTTTAATTAAAACCAGTACCAAAAATAGCACGATCCTACATGTATACACAGTATGTTGCCGTTCAACCCACCAGAGTCATGCAATTGCACGCGAAGGTGGTTGTGGGTAAACACAACGTGGGCGGCCGCCATCTTGGACTTGGCACATGCACATCTTGCCCCGATGACATTTAATCGAGCCTTTAATTAACGGCCAATTAACGGGAGCCCGTTTCAAGGCCGCTTTTTCGCAAACAAACCAGCGTTAGCGTCGATGCTATGACGTCAGAGGCGATCGGAAGTCAGCGACTGATCCAGCAACGTCACCAACGTCAATATTTTATGACCTCAGCATTTTAGGCCATTTTCCGAAAAACTCAATAGTGAAGGTGATGTTTTTATGAAAAAATGGTTGATTTTAGCCCAAATTTTCAAATCGCGAGTACTGCATTGGTCACACGTACAGTATGAGAAATTTAAAAAGGCGAATGAAAGCTTCTACATGTACATATAGCTCAAAACCAATGGTGAAATTTTTTTTATTTACCCATATATTGTAAAAAATCCTAAATTTCACACGTTTAAACAAAAGCTGTAAGCAACACCATTTATTGAATGCTTGTGGTGTGTTTTAAGGGCGCAAGGGGCAAAGGTTGACCAGTCGGGAGGACTCAGTATTTGTGAAAATTGACTATTAGTGACTGTGTAAGGTCCGCACATGTTATTAAGTAATCGGATAATCTTCAGTACTAATAGAACATCAGTTCACCATTACATGCACATTACACGATCAGTATTACGTACAGTACATGTCCCGTACATAATCAGCATTACTGTCAGTATTTGTGAAAATTGACACTATTATTGACCGTGTAAGGTCCGCACACGTTATCCAAAATTCGGATAATCGTCAGTACACAGAGTGGAACATCAGTTTACAATTACATGCTCCTTACACCATCAGTATTACTGTCGGAATTTGTTATAATTGACAATATTATTGACTGTGTATGGCCGGCACACGATGACCAAAAATTGGGATAATCATCAGTATTCAGACAGGAACATCAGTCCATGCTCCTTACACGACCCATATTACTGACGGCATTTCTAACAATTGACAATATTATTGACCGTGTACGCTACTAACCGTGTAGGGGACCCTACACGGCTAGTAATACTGTCAGTCACTTTAGAATCAGTAGAAATGACAGTGCGTCAATATTTTCGCGACCCTACATGATCAGTATTTTACTGCCAGTAAAAAGCTCAGTATCATCGTGGACTTCGTCGAGTGAGGTTCTAAAGTACCACGGATCAAAATGAAAAGGCGAAAGCCTATTTGGAGACTTACAGTGTACGGAAAATGTGTTCTCGTACGAATTTCTTTGACGAAATCCAACGTATGTGGCACGTCCATCTTCAATGGCTGCTGACGCAATACTGACAGATATACTGACGAACCCCCTTACACGGTCAGTATTACTGTCAATATCTCGATACTGACAGTAGTTATCCGGATAACCGTCATTATCGAACATCAATACATCAGAATTGCCCTTACACGATTCGTATTACTGTCCGTATTTGACGAAACTGACAGTAATAATGCCCGTGTAGGGTCCTCTTGTAATAACCACATGTTATATTTATGAAATTACGCGTCTCGGACTGTTTTCGACATGTAAGAATGGCTAAGCTGCCCTGGCTACGCTAGCATCCATACTACTGGTCATACTTTTGCCATTATTAGATACTGGAATGTCGAAACCATGTTGGTGTCTAATAAATTAGGAATTAGGGGGGGTCGCACCCTCTAGCTTCCCTGCACTACAATGCTGCTCGCAGTGATTGCCCACTTTCAAGGTGCAGCACTCCAGTCCCAACATTTTCTCAAATTGCCCCATGTCCACCCAGGTCGTTTTCACGTCGGTCCTCATGCCTCACAATTCTATTTTCCGAAAGGTCCCAGTCTTGGTAAATCCTTTTTTTTGGTGGATTGTTGGATCGATCCGTATTATCGTGCGTCTGCATGCACGCCACCAGCCGCCTGCTAAGTGTTTTGAAGATCAGCTAAAAATAGCTGGGCTAAAAATAGCCACTTCCTTCGTAAAACTGCTATTGATTGCTCCAGCCGAGAGCATTTCCAATTGCTGGTAGAGAAGCTTACAAAAGACAGGCCTTACATAAGCCCGATTTTGACAAGATCAGGCCCATGCTTGGCCTGCGCACAACGGCCACGAACGGGAAGCCTACTGCGCAGACACAGTCTGGGGGGGGTCTAAGGAGGCATCCTGGAAGTGTCTTTCGTCAGGCTGGCAGCCATTTTCAAACACTCGTTTCCAAACCTTACATTTAAGTTTACAAAAAGGCAAAATGGAGCTGTGCAGGGTGGGGCGTAAGTTCATCTTCCTAGACAACTTACAATTGAGACGTGGTTTTCGTCATGTTTTCCCAATAACCACATGTTGTCTTAATAAAGTTACGTGTCTTGGACGGTTTTTTTTGCATGAAAGTAATGGTTAAAAGGCTTGGTTTGACATGCAGTGTGTCTATTGGATTTGGTACTGCAAATTCCATGACTTTTTCATGACTTTAAAAAATTTCTATGCCTAGTAGAATATGGGGCCGTTCAAGTTTTATGTCATGACTAAATAACGATTTTCAGAAACATTATCTACCACTGTGGTGACATGATTGTTGACCAAAGAAACGCCGTAGGCAACATTTTTGCGGAAGTAGGTGACAAATGAAGAATTTAAACCCAAACTTTTATGTTGTGAATCAATGAAATGACGCTGCTGTAAATTTCATGCCTTTTCCATGACTTCCTTTACCGGTAGACACCCTGATGTTTACATGTCTTCTATTTGATATAGTAAGAGAAAACAGAACACTGTTTTTTTAAATCTGGTAATATTTTCCCAAATAACCACATGTAGTATTATTTTAATGAAATGGCATGTCTTTTCGTTTTTGACATGTATGTTATGTTTAAAAGGCGTGGTTTGACAAGTTTACATGTCTTAAATTCGATACCTTAAGGGCAAGTAGAATCCTGTCTTAAATTTCATATTATGGTAAAGGTTTTTTCAAATAACCACATGTTACTTTAATCAAATAACATGTCTTGGACGTTTATGACTTGAAAATAATTGTTAAAAGGCGTGGTTTAGAAAAGTTTGCAAGTAACCACATATAATCTTCTTGAAATTACATGATTCGGACGGGTTTTGGCATGCAAATGGCGTGATTTGACACGCCTTTTCCAAATAACCACATGCTATTTTAAGGAAATTTAATGTCTGGAACGTTTTATTTAAATTTAAATAATGGTCAGACATGTTTACATGTCTCAATACCATATTTTACTATACATGTATATGCACATCTGTAAAATTAAATAAGTGACTTTTAGTATACCACCAGGGCATCTGTTTAGGGTCAATTCAAAGCAAAGAAAAAGCGTCGGTTACTCAACTAGTTTGTCTTAAGTACTTTTGGGATCACTACAATGTAAGTCCAAAGGGACCATCCTGTTTGGGTCAAAACTTAACACTAACCTAACATTTCGACATGTTCCCATTTGATTTTAATTTCTACATGCATTTCAGATAAGTCCGTTAAATTGTTAATAAAGAGCCAGAAATAAGGCTATTTTCTATAGAAATTACCAAAAACGTTATCGATTTTAATCCTTACATGGATATCAAAGGAAAGTTTTTCCAGAAGATTCCTGTCCTAAATCAGGAAATGCTTATCGTGTCCTTATCTCTGCCAGCCCCATGCATAGCACCACGTGATATTGACGTCATATCCTCTAAGGTGGTGCGGTGATGCACTTGAAAGCGTCCCCAAGAGTTAAGGCTCTCTCCTTTCACTCCAAAGCAGAGTTAAAAATAAATTTGCACTGAATGGCTCTGAAAATAGCACCTATTGATGAAAGTCATCTTATTTCCACGAATGCAACTTGTTGCCATGGGGACGAATGGAGCCTCTCACGCACGCCAACCAGAAAGTTTTGTCCAAAAAAAAAAAATGGGCAAAGATGAGCAAAACGAGTATTCAACCAAGAAAATAAAAACAGGAAAAAATCTGCCCATTTCCCCATGAAAAATAAAAAATAACTCAAATATAGATGCTTAGAAAGACGTAAGGACATGATCGTCAAAAGAATCCGTTTCTATTGATCTGTCTCACGAATTGAAGTTTGCGATATTTCTGTCCCACAAAGAATTCGATGCAGACTTCAATAGATCCAATGCTGAATTAATTCTTCACTGTATTCAAATAAACTCGGTACAATACTGTCAATAATGTGTCGGATTTGATTTAAGGAAGACTTAATGGAATCAAAGGCGAATTCAATTAATTCAGCGAAGGCTTCAGCGGATTCAACGAAGACATTTGAATCTAATGACCATGTTACCATTTGAATCCAACGAAGATTTCAATGGCCTCAATTCAATTCAATTTCAATTCAATTCAGTACCCTACTGTCAGTAACTTAATACCATGTGGTAGGGGGTGTAGTCCATCAACCCAAATTAAGATTCGGTGGGTACCACCAAGACAT
>JAQGAF010002560.1:0-21818 GCA_034687865.1 Kryphioiulus occultus
GTGGGCCGATTTCAAATTTGATTTCACCAAAATTCATCATTTTTAATGGGCTTTCATTTAAGCTATCACAAGGTTTGAGTTGCCATTTGAAATTTGTAAGTTGGGTTCAATGGGGGTCAGGGGGTGGGTCACTTACGTCTGCGAACGTTTTACAAATGGTTCCCCCTACGGTTGATAAACATTCCCTAAAACACGATTTCTCTATCTCATACCGTTTTTAAAAAATCTAGGTGGAAAGTTTTTTAAAAAAAACCAACAGCTCTGTGATTTCTAATAGAATTATCGACATACATTTGTATATACTGTAAGTTACAAAGGTATGGTTATCTCAACCTATTAAGAATAAAAGTTTGAAATCAGTCTGCCTTGTCTTCAATTATTACCCAATCCACGATAAATGTGGACTGGATGGAAAAAAATTTGCTTGCAATCAGTTTTTCCCCCAATTTATAGAGCAGGATTAATAATTTAGGAAATTGTCAAGGAAAACTAGATCACGAATGAGAAATTTAACTAAACAGTTATACAAACTGTTCGCAACCGTCACCAATATTGGGTTTTCTTATTGCTTCCAATGAAACTGTAAATGAATTGTAAGGCAGCGCTTAAACGTAGTGGCTAGGTGATCGTTTTTTTAAGTATTGGAAAACTCTCGTAACATTAAGTATCAAGTTGTCATGACTCATAACTGCATAAGAACAATGAGTTAATCGACAACAAAGAGAAACGAACACCAGCCAAACAAAGATAACACATATCTGAAATTTGATCCAAAATCCGAATCGTGTTTCAAAACAACGAAAGAGAAAATGGCAAAGCTTGCTCTATTGGTATTTATATCACTTCAACTTACGGTTTCCTTAACTTTGGTAATTTTTGCCACATCCAAGCAATACGAGAAAGAAGTGAATTTCGTCCCATTTGCGGACAGTGCTCAAGAATTTTCGACTTCTTCAGTTATAAAGTGTGCAATGCTCTGTCACAACAAGCCGCAATCTTGTATTGCATTCAGTTATAATGTGAGTTATCAAACTGAATTAATCCATCAGGAAGCTTTATGACTTGTTGAAAAATTGCCGTTAAGACAGAACAGTTTTTTTTTTGCATTCATTTCGAAAGGGAGATATTTGCGAAATCGTTGCTGATGGTCGTCTCAGCGATGAGCCTATCATCAGCAGTGGGAAGCATTATTTCACTGAAATTAAAGCCCAAACGGACCAAATTGTAAGTTTTAAATAGTAAAACAAAATATTCGCATCCTTTGAAATACAAAGTACCAATTAGTTTTCTTATAGGAATTTTGCCTGAATGGCGGAACTGTTAAAAACGACGATGAAATAAATTGTGATTGTGGTGGCCTAGCTGACAGACCTACCAATGGCACGTTTTATAGAGGAAATCGTTGTGAAAAAGGTATAGTATAATTGTATTTCAGTGTGTGAGGCATTTACTAGCTCGTATGTGCAAGAGATTACATGTACATATCACATGAAATCTTTTGTGCTGTTTCCAGCTTGCAGCTTTCTGCATTATCCTGATGAGGAATTAACCTATTTTGATTTGGAAGTGGAATACAATATATCGTCCATGGAATATTGTCTCCGAAAATGTGCCAAATGGTCAGCGTGCGAAAGCATTACGTATAACCAAAAATTGGAAAATTGCGTTTACAAATACGAGTCCCCACTTACTAACATAGAGAACCCACTTGATTGGATAGATGAATATATGGCGCACTATGCAGTGAACTGCCAAAAGTAACTTAAAAACACAAACTATTAAGTAGCTTTTCACTGTACATGTATTTTAATCGTGAGCTATTTTCAGAATGCATACTTGCACGAATTTTACATTGTAAAATCGCACGGAATGTTGAGCCATGACAACTAGCTTGCAATCAGTTTTTCCACTAGAACGAATTTAATTAAATATTATATTATACAAGTATTTGTTTTATTTAGATTATATTAAATATTAGCTACATTCTGCATTGCCTTTCAAGCTAAAGCGCTGTGATTTCTAATAGAATTATCGACATATATTTGTATATACATGTATGTTACCAAGGTATACGATTATCTCAACCTATCGAGAATAAGTTTGAAATCAGTCTCCGTTGTCTTCAATTATTACCCAATCCATAATAAATGTGGTTGGTGGTTACAGTGGGGGAGGAGGTCGCAGTTTTACAAAAACAAATATTTAGTATTACAGTGTATTAATAATAATTAAAGGAAAAGCTGCATACGAAATTTTAGTCTACATTGCCACACAGGTTGTTTTGAAACTGAAAAATTCCAGGTTTCAGTTCAAATTCCTTGCATTTTCCAGTGTTTCCAGTAAGAATAAAAAATTCCCTGAGGTTTCCAGGTTTTCCAGGTTGTTAGTCCTTTTTTTATTAATTCAGTAATAATTTATGAATCTTTGCAATAAAAAACTTTAAAATGAATGCAGTTGCTATAGGAATTGTTTGTTTACGTATCAACTCTCTATACAGTGTACTGTAAGTAATGTATAAGTAACATATCGCTCACAATGTCGAATGATTCAAGTTTAAGTTGTCATGACATTTGATTGAACAAAACCAAAGAAGGTACACCATATAGGCGAATCGTATACCGAAAGTATTACATACATATCGCTGAACTTAAGTGCATTTCAAAAATCAAATTTGGTTTTCCAAAACAACGAAACTAATAATGGCGAAAGCTGCATTATTGGCACTTGTATAACTTCAAAACATGTACAGTGTTTCCATAACATTGACAACTTTTCTCTCATCCAAACAATGTGAGAAACCATTGTAATTCGTCCCAAATGCAGAAAGCTTTGAAGAATTTTCCATTTCTTCAATTTCGCGGTGTGCAATTCTCCTTATCGCAACAAGCAGCAATCCTGTTCAGGATTCTGTTATAATGTGTGTTATCAAAAATCGTTTGTCCATGCAAGAGCTTCAAGAATTCTTGAAAAATTGCAGTTTAGATACATCTGCTTCTCAGCGATCAGCCTTTCATCTTAAGGCTTTATGGAAACTGCTTTTATATTGACCCTAGTTTGCAATCCAGTAACGTATTAATCATTAAATATTAACGTACTATACATTCTGCATTGCCTTTCAAACTAAGCTCTGTGATTTCTAAAACATTCGATCGAATTATCTATATGCATGTGCGGTATATGTTGTTGTCTTAACCTAACAAGAATTACAGATTTCAAGGCTATGTACTATATAGTTGAAAAAGTAATAAAAGTTTGACATCAGTCTGCATTGTTTTCAATTATTACCAAATTCATAATCCACAACCGTGGAAGGGGTGAAAAAGGTCAAGGTTTTATAAAAACCTATATGTACAACGATTCTATTAAAACCAATATTTAGTAATAATAATGAGGAACCGCCATTGGTGACTTTTTTTTGAAAAACTACATTTAAAATGGTAGGTTTTTAATCAACATTAACGAACAAACATATCCCAATGATGGTTTTTACGAACATTTCTTTGAAACACTACCAGAAATAATTAATTTTAGGTATAGTTTTCTATAAATGCCTTTTTAGAAATAAGACGAAATACATTTTTAAGGATTTTTTATACATACATGTATCAACTAGATCACCAACAATACAGTTTTAGGCCATTCTGAAAATTTCCGAAAATATTAATATTGTCAGAAATTAGCTCCATAGAAGAAAATTGAACGAAGTTTAGGTGCAATCTCTCGAAACCGCTTTCCAGAAATATTAATAACAAAGGCAACAAGCAAGCATAAATCATATGCAAGATTAATTCAGAGGCGCTTAAATTAGAAATGCTGAATATTAGGAAAATTGTAGAATTGGTTTCCAGACCAATTCATTTTTACGCTGAATTTTCAGAAAAATATAACGAACACACACAAAATACAATTCTTTCACTGAAATATTCCATGTTTTCAAGGCAGGTCTCCAGGGTCAATATAAAATTCCTTGGGTTTTCCAGGTTTTCCAGGTAGGTAGTCACCATGCTGTCGATATAATAAATACTTGCTAATGATAGTTTTACTCGAGATACAACTATAAAACTTGGCATTTTACCATCATCTTCAAAAAAAGCAATTGTGTGCTTTTTCGCCATATAAAACGTTTTCCGAAACGGTATCCCCACGTTCCACGATTGAAATGGTTGCCCCTTGCGCCGCATTCTCGCGCTTTACTCCATTCGACCAATCAGAGCTCGCAACGATGAGCGGCAAATTCAAAATATTAGCAAACGTAGCCATGACTAGATTACACGTATATTCAGAATGACACTGTATGAAACAGCATTTCAAGCGAAATTCCATGCAAAACTGGAACACAAATAATGGATGAGGGCACAATACTTGAACGTCCCATAACTCAGAATATGGCTAAAAAATAGTAAAATCCTATGGCAAACCCAATTCAGAAAAGAAAAACACTAGTAATAATTTATGAACCAAGTCTATAAAAAATCCCTCGAATATATGCAGTAGCTAGGGAATTATTTGTTTGCGAATCCACGTTCAATAACGTGGTACGTTTACCGCTCGTCCTGGCGAATAAGGGTTTAAGTTGTCATGACATTTGATTCAATAAAACCAAATACATGTAGTTGATCGACTATAAAGAAAAGGTACACCACATAAACAAAAACATTAATGTCTCATCGCTGAAGGGTTTATCCAAAATCCAAATTCAAGACGGGTACTGATAAAAGACGGGTACTGACAATGTCCAAAGCTGCATTACTGGTACTCGTATTGCTCAATACATGTATAGGATTTCTTTAACTTTGACAACTTTCGGCGCATCCAAGCAATACGAGAAACAGTTGAATTTCGTCCCAAATAAGGACAGTGTTCAAGAATTTAGGACTTATTCGGTTTTGCAGTGTGCAATGCTCTGTCAAAGCAATCATCAATCCTGTATGGCATTCAGTTATAATGTGAGTTATCAAAATTCGTCTGTTCATCTGAAACTTCATGACTTCTTGAACAAATAACAATTTTAAAGGAATTGCTCTCGAGTTCATTTCGATAGGGAGATATTTGCGAAATCGTTGCTGTTGGTTACCTCAGTGATCAGCCTATCATCATCTGCAGTGGGAAGCAGTATTTCACTGAAATTAACTTCGAAATGGTAATTAAAGTTTTAAATATTCGTGAAACTTTGAAGGTAAGGTGAGATAACAATTAGTTTTCTTACAGGAACCCTTTTGCATGAATGGTGGAACTGTTACTACATCCTATCTGAATGCGTCCAATTACGATGAAGTAAATTGTGAATGTGGTGGCCTGGCTGATAGACCAACCAATGGGTTCTTTTATAGAGGAAAACGGTGTGAAAAATGTTATCTTATAATTGAATTTCTGTGTGCGAGACATGTACTATGAGCAAGATACTAGCACATGAATTCCTTCATTTTGTTTGTAGCTTGCAGCTTTCTGAAATATCCCAATCAGGAAATATTTGGTTTTGATTTGGAAGTGGAATACCAAATTTCGTCTCCGGAAGTTTGTCTCAGAAGATGTGCCCAATGGGCCGAATGCGAAAGCGTTACTCATAACGGGCCCCATCAAAAATGCTATTACAAGCACGAGTCCGCACTGACCAGCCCTGGGGAAGAACTCAAGAACACCACGGAAAAAAGCGCGATCCATTCAGCAGTAAACTGCCCCAAGTAGCTTGAACTCTTTTGCTTCATTTCAACATGTACTATCCTGCATGTTAAAATACATGTTTAAATTTAGCTTTGTAAGCATAAGACAGCAATATAGTTTGCGATGCTGTTATTTCACTGCACTATTCATTGTCTACACAAATACTGTAGAAAGTAATATCCTCTCTAAACTAATATTCAGCACAGGTCCCAAGAATATTAGTTTGGACAGGTGCTACAGTAGTGTGCCAGGTTTTGAGTGCATGTTGGTGTGAAAAGTTAATTCAGACAATCAGATCCAAAATGAAATGTTTTCTCATAGCCTCATTAATCTCGTTCAGCATATTACTTTTATTAGACTGGAAAGTTTGCCTAGTACAATATTTGGTCACAAGAACATTTCAAATACTGTATAGCGTATATAGGGAAAAATGAATGGTTCTAAGTAATTATTAATATTCAATGTTATGATGTCGGTTTGGGTCATTTTTTCGAAATAGATTAATCCATCCCAAACATCAACAAAGGATGACATTTATCTGTTATTTTTTCCTACATAACGCTTTGTGACAACATTATGAATTGTGACACCAATTCATTATTAACATTCGTCACTTTTTCACATTTCCATAAATTATTTCCTTATTTCCAATTATGAGCAAAAATGGCATATTTTTTGCTTATTTAATTTCAAAAATAATTGCGTTAAAACGTTAACATGGAACTAAATATGATCAATGAAAAATGCAACATTAATAAGAATGCTTATTTCCAGATATTTAGTTATTATCTAGGTGTAAAACACATCTCAATTCATTTCAATTCAATACCCTACAAGATGGTATATTCAAGGATGGAAAATTCAGTAAGAATTTTGGTAGTCAAAATAATGCGAAATTTTGAGATGCTGAACCTCTCCCAATTAAAATACATGCAAGCAGTGCATTTACATATGGTCCACGAATACAATTTTATAATAATAATAATAATTTATTCTACGCAACAGTAGAAAATGACATGTAGATGAAGGTAGAAAACATGATTAGAGTAATATTTAGCACATGTCATAACGATGTGCGTTTCTGACAAGTTATGTACATTAATTGATTCATTTCATGTTGAAGTCTCGCAGACAAAGTTGAAGTTATGTAACAAAATTCGCAGTTAGATGAGAAAAGCAATGAAAACTGAAATGTGTCTAGATGCATTGATGACTTCTTGAAGCTTGCCATGATCTACTCTTGTCTCTTCAAGAGGTTAGCTTATGCTGCAGCCACTGCAATCACAACCACTGCAGTCCAAACTGCCACAAAAGTCGCATCCGTCACAATCACCACAGCACCCACAACAATCATCGCAGCTGCAACAATCACAGTTTCCACAATCGCCACAATCGCCACAATCGCCACAATCCAAATTCACGCAGCAAGTGATAGGGTTGGGTTCTTTCCTACGTGGCTGGGTGACCTTGACCTCATCAGATGTCAACGAGGTTTGAGGAGGGGTGGTGATGACCGGAGGCTGCATCTCTTGGTCAGGCATGCTGGTGAATGTTACGCTTTCGATGGGATTTGGTTTTTCCATCATCTATGCAAATATTATGACAACGTTGACAGAGACATTATCATTGACATGCTTAAAATCGAAAAAGTGACCCAATCGAAATTCTTCATAAACACGGTGACTACTAATTTCCGAAAACGAAATTCCCTGAATTTTCCAAATTTTCCAGAGACATGTTCGAATTTTTCCAGGTTCAAAAAAATGCATTTTAATGATTGAACGTTTGCCACAATACTATTAAAAACAGTATTTATAGTAATAATAATAATAACGCTATTGTTTGAAAAACTTGATTTCAAATGGCAGGTTTTTAGTCACCACCAAACAAACTTATCCCAATGATGGATTTTACAACCAATTACCAGAAATAATGGATTTTGCTTATTTTACTCGATATTACATTTTGGAAATAATAATAATGAAAGAAACTATTTAAGGATTTTTTATATAAACTAGATCACCAGTAATGCAGTTTTGAATCATTTTGATAATTTCAGAAATACGGGATTACTACTGACAGAAATTAGCTCCATAGACGAAAATGGAATAAAAAAATAGCAGAACTAACGGAATTTAGGTGTAATCTCCCGAAACCGTTTTCCAGAGATATTAATAACAAAGGCAACACAGACGACCATTTTGATTTTTTGAAAACTAAATCACCAAAAATGCATAAAGTAAGATTAATTTAGGAGCGCCGTATGTCAAATTTGCAGAAAAACTTCATCACAATTGCTAAATTTTAGGGGAATGGTAGAATTGATTGTCGGACCAATCATTTTTGTGCTGATTTATCAGAATTAAAACGAACAATCACGAAATACAATGTTGATACTAAAAAATTTCTGATTTCAATTCAAAATTCCCACAGTTTTCCAGGTTTACCATGCATGATGGTAATCACCATGAGAAGGGTCATTCACCTACCTTCGTGTTTGGAGTGCAGTCAACTTTGGTAAACAACAACGCTACGAATTTCTTTTGCTGGATGTTATGCAGGACTTCAAGTCCGAATGGCAAAGTTGTATTAAATGCAGGAATATAACGTACTCCAGAGTTTTTATAGGGTTGTGTAGCCTATTTCAAACTGGTCATTATCCTCTAATGGTAAGAAGGTAATCCGTATCATTCTTGGTAAGCAGTAAAAATTGGGAGGAAAAGCATTTCACTTCCCAGAAATTCCCAACCTGGCACATGACGTCATCACCAGAGTTGACCAATGTGAGGGAGAAGGTGAGAAACAAAACGTGATGTTTTTGACTTCCAATAATACCAGCCTTGAGTACCCAGAAATCAGCTTGGCCGTATTATTCAGCCTGACGTCATAACACTTGAACCTAATTGAAACTGCTATCTGAATTTTGCAAAAATCAACGATCAATGATGTCTTTACGTGCCGCAACATTTGCGTTAATTCCTCCACGATGACTTGACCTGTTCTGATGACCAAATGCCGAAAATATCTTATATCGATTTTGTGCTTACAACAGACTGAATTTTAGCAGCATTACGTGTTATAAGTTCATGTAATATGGTCATTGGTCATTGTATTCCTATAATCAGTGAGTATTTCATGCCAAATTTTCGATGGACACAAGCACAATTACGAAAACAACATTTTTATCACTCTACATGAACATGTATTTTTCGTTACAACACATCCTTCACTGTTCAGTACTCAGCTCTCTTCTAAATATCCGTCCCAAAGTACTTCGTGGAACAACAATTTCGCAACCTGTTAAAAAGAATAGACTTAAAATCAAAACATTTCATAATGCTTTCGGATTGCGACCCAATTTTAAACGACAAACGACAACTGGGTCGGCACCCAAAGCTAGGGGAACATCCCACTGGAAGCTTTTCACAACCTCAGCGCCATCTATGATTCAGGCCCAACAGGGGGATACAACAACAAAATGGCGCCTAGATGAGCTATCAACACAAACAGCGCGCAGGATTTCCTATAATAAAATGGCCTTAGGCTTGAAAAGGGTCTCTCCTGACACCCACAGTAAATTCAAACCAGCTCAAACAATTTAAAATCTTTTCATTTGATAAAAAAAATTAAGAAAAGTAAAAGAAATGAATTGGGTAACAGTCTTTGTAAGAAAAAAAAAAGCAAATTTCACACGGTTGTAAAGGGACATTCAAGAATAATATCATCTTGGGGAAGGGAATTGCAACATCATGACACATGATAACAGAGCGAGGAGGGGACGTTCACATATTATGTCATCAGTTTTTCGTTATACATATATTCTGATACCCCCATGTCCAGCATTTGTCATCATTTCCACACCCCCGTCCCCAAATGATGACGTTAATTTGATACTTCATGAGCCAAGGTTCCCACACAAATTCTCTAGTCGATTTCTCAGTCATTCCCTGACAACTTTTCAGTCATTTCCCAGAAATTTAACGTGGAATTTAAAAAAGATGATGACTAATCAATTGGCTAACGCAAACTACGTGTAACTCAATTTCCCAGATATTCCCTGACATTTTCAAGAATTTTCACGAATTCACTGACATGTTATTAAATTGAGCCAATTTTTTTTGTAAAATTTAGAACAGAAATGATGAATGTGATGATGAAGACTGAAACGATTGATATGAAAAAATAAAAACGCAGTAGGTGATATTTTTCGAACAAATGATGGATGTTTTATAAAACACCAATGATGACAGCATCATTTGGCTTACCCCCAACGCAATTCTAAGATGATAACAATTCTTGAACGTCCCATTAGATAAATGATGAGACAGATCATTGACTTTCTAAAACAGTGCGTTAAAATCCATCAATTGTTACCAATTTTGCAAAAAAATGTCACTCAATCCGAAATTTTCTTGGTCATTGATAGTCATTATTTGGGGGCGGGGTCATAATGATGACGCAAGGTGGGGAAGGGTAATATGAAACGAAACATTTTGTGAAACTCCATGTAATGGTTTGTCTTGGAAACGCACCGCTCCCTGCAGAACCACTACTTGTATCAAATAAACTCTAGAACAGACTAAACGCATAGGTCAACATCAACACATCTTCTCCACTGAACCACGATAGGTCGAATAATTTCTTCTGAGGTATATATATACTTGTATATCTATTTCTCTAGGCTAGGTATGCTAGCCAATTTTAAAATCGTATTTTCGGCGTACCCCCTTAGCACTCGTATTTGGCACTTGGGCAGCCTGCGTTCAAACGAAAGGTAGTAATTCCCACTGGTTGTCCAATGGATGGGTGAGCATTTGGGCCACGTTGGCGCCCCGACCTTTGACCTCCGGGACCTATCCGAAGTCGCAGTCCCCGCAGTCTGCCTCGCCGCAATCTCCGCAATCACCGCAGTCGCAACAGTCGCCGCAGTCGCCGTACATGCAGTCGCAACATCCGGTCTCCTCCCCCGCACTTCCGGCTGCCCAGTGTTGTTCCGAAAAGTTGGCCCCGCCCCCCACGGGGAACTGGTTCGTGGGCCAGCAGCACAGCCAGTAGCCCCCGCAGCGCTCCCCACGGTCTCCCCCCTTGGCCTCCATCTTCTGACCATCGGCAAATTGGCCCTTGGAGTTGGACGAAAGGGCCTCGGTCAGCGACACTGGACGACTGAACTGGTGGTCGTTGGGCGAGCCCAGCTTGGTCTGGGACGCGATGGGCGCGGTGATGATCACCTCGTTCAGGGGCGATTGCGAATCTGCGAAAACGACAATTGGCGAAAGTATTTCTTGAACAAAACCGAAAACCACCAAACTAAACTGCTGTGCAAAACTAATTCACACATGGAAAGGGAAATATATTGCAAATCTAATATACTGTATGTAAACAAACATGCATTGTACTGTAATTAGACTAATTAGGCATCGCTCTACAACTTTCTAATTCACACTAGGATCCTATCTGCAGTGGTTCTGACATATTTGCGCAAAAAACACGGAACCTTGAACGGGTCATTCAAGGTCACGGCAAATATAGTTTCCCCGATGGGCCCGTGGTCGACTCTATAAGTTACCTTTAAGAACTATCATTGAATCTCTTACCGTATTAAAGATATAATTTTATTTCGTTGGGCACCGACTAAACACAACACCCTTTATAAAAGACTGACTTTGATATTTCGCAATTTATTTGAAACTACAGACCCTAAAAAGTTATTTGAGCTGCATTGTATTGAATGAAATTAATGTATTTTTGAATTTTAAACTTTATTGCATTCCTAGTTCTAATTTTTTATTTTAGAATTGGCATTTTTTAAACCTTGAAATTATGTAATATAGCGAGGTAAAATGCATTCTTCAGTGAGCATAAATTGCACTATGCATTACCCAACATACCGGTATTCTTCAATGCACACGTACATGTACTAAGCTTACATTACAGTGTGCTTTACACAATTCATTCTCCAACACAATGATACTGTACATTGCAATATGCATTCCATAATGCATTTACAAACTACAGTGTAGGCCTAATTAAAAACACATTTTAAAATCCATTCGGAAATGCATCGGTTAATACAGTTTGAAACTAAATTTGCCACAATCTACAGACATTTTAAAATGTATTTTCAAATGCACGACTTTACCACTATACATGTATGTGGGTTTTGCGCATGAAATCATGATACAACTTGGTTAACACCGAGTTAGCATTGCATTTGGAACACCCATCGCTTTCATAATACCTCTTATGGAACATAATACCTCTTTAATAAAGTTTTCGGATTTCTATATTGGTTTATTAAAAACAACACCTGCATAGGTGTTTGTTAGGTGCTCTGGCCTCTTGTCCAATGGGCAATTTGGCATGTTTAATCATAGTGAATGACATTCGTTGCCAGCCAAAAGTTGATTTTTGTCAAGTATTTTCTTCGCAGAATCAAAAGACAATGTGAAGGTATTGACTGTCCATGTGTAGTCACAAGCTTCACGTGATCTTCACTTTACGTTCAGAAACTACTAATTTCAGGAATTTAGATTACTTTTCTTAATTTCTTTTACAGAATTGCTTGCAATCTATTGATTTTTGTGCTAACCATTAACTAGCTATGCAAAATCTGTCATTGATTTGTTGAATTTCCCTGACTTTTTCAAAGAACCAATTTTCCCTGAGTTTTTCAAAGTAAACCAATTTTCCCTGACTTTTTCAAAGTAAACCAATTTTCCCTGACTTTTTCAAAGTAAACCAATTTCCCCTCACTTTTCAAGACCGTTTCAATTTCCTAGCTTTTCCAGGGTTTCTAGGTCTGAGGGAACCCTGTAAAGTTAATTATCGATGTTTTTTTTCCATTTCTCATTCAATATTGTTACTGCACAATACAGGATGTTTTTGCAATGTTGCCATTCTTATTAATTCATGCCATAACGAATTCTGCACATGTTTAGTGACTGAGGATTTCTTTCGAAAGCCATCGAACGATGATTAATACATATAGCTGACTGTGTGTTGATATCTTCACCGTGCAACGAGCAGTTAGGATCAAACAACAACACGTGTGCATTCGAATGCAGAAAATAAAACAGGATGCACTAGTTGACTGAAACAGCTGCCATTTTTGCAGGCACCGTGTACAGTCTGTGTCACAAGACCAATGTGTCATCAGGTAACCGACAATTAGGGGCAAAGGGGCAATGGCCAACCCTTTTAATTTCAAGTGAAAAGAACGTCGAGACCCTGAATGTTTGACGATTGTACTGGGCAAGATAATTACATATTAAAAAGTATTATCAAGAAGCAGTCTATCCTTACAAGCTCGAAATGCCATGGTTTATCAGTAAGGTAAATGCCTTCAGTGCAGAAATACTCTCACAAATGATGCAAAACAATGAAAAAGCAAAAGACGCGAAGACCAGAAGCAATTTCGGTTTATTTTCCGCCCATTTTGAATAGATTGAGTGCAACACAAAACCGTATTTTCGACCCTTTGGCTCCAGCAAATCCCATCGCCCACTCTGTAGGTCAAACCCCACGTTTTTCGATGAAAGATCGGCAATCAGACAAAGTGAAAAAGTTGGTAAAACGAGCCTGTTAATTGTACTTACAAGGTTTAGATTCGTGAGGATCGTATTTTTCACCGCTTTTCTCCATCGCTATTTCTGTTCAGATCGCTTTTTCTCTGTTCGTTGCCTAGCAACCATTGGGAAAAGATGCTGCGGGGGTCGCTCGCAAATACCGTCACCCTAGGGTCGTTCGCATAAGGATGTTTATCAGTCAACGAGCCAGTTTCTGCGAGTTTTTCATATTTATTATTTGCTAAAATGGGAATTGGCAGAGGCCCGTTCAAACGTGTATGCTTCAAAAATGCCAGAATACAATAGTAATATTTCACGAATTTCTAAACAGATGGAAATCAACCTGACAGCCTGTAGAACGATGGCGTTAACGTGCAATAAAACTAACACGTTAGCAAAAATAGGGACATTTCAAATGTGTGACTGTCGAGTGGCATTATGCGAGGGCTTAAATGTTAGGCTCTAATACTGAGGACGTACCAAACGGAAATCTAGTTTTACAAACTAGAAAATGACGAAAACCGCAAAGACGGCTTGCTGTGTGTTTCCCACACGGTAATGGAAAACTCGGTACTATCTATCGTGTTCCCACAATCGATTGCAGAAACCGTCAAAGTAGTCCTTTCACCTTATTAAATACCAGCATGGTATATCACCACGTTTATCTACCAGGTTATTTAATTATCGCGTTTTTCTCTAAGTTTCTGTCCAAACTAATAATCCCTCTGAAAGAATAGTCAGCACCTGTCCCAATGATATTAGCTTAGACAGGTTCTACTGTATTAGCATATCTTTCGAAACATGCTTTCTGACAAATTAAAATGCAAAAAAAAAATATGGCATATGTTAATGTGAGGAATGCTATATTTATCATTTTATACAGTATACAAACAGGAGACAGAAAACAAATTTTCATTCCGAAACAACATGCTTAATTTTTTTTAACTGAGTTTCATTATTAAATACAAGTTGTACTTCCACAGAATTGCTTGATTTTTGGGTTAACCAACAACTAGCAATGTTAAATGTATCGTTGATGTCTTGAATTTCTCTGACTTTCCAAGCTTTTCCAAATTTTTAGCAATTTCCAGGTTTTCATTGGGTTTAGACAGGTTCTACTGCATTAGCATATCCTTCGAAAACGAAATTGCACATTGGAATTAATTATGTAAAATAACATGATTAGAGTCAGGACCGTTTAACATACAGGAAGCCAGCATTGTCCATCCATTCTGACAACGTGAAGTCAGCATTGCTGACCATACTGGAGCTTGAATGCCAACTTGACCATCGCTAAACATACGACACTGAGTTCGAACACTGTGATGTCGATTCAACAATGGCTGAAGGCGCACTTTTCAAACATCTGATCATGGTCATCGAGAGGGTCTTCCTTCTCAGGGTCTTCCTCCACAATTTTGTCTTTGTTGTTGGAGGAATGAGCAACGTCTTTAGGGATGAAATCGACCACCACTGCTGCAGAGTTCCTGGGAGGTGGCTGCGGAGGCACAGGGACTTGGGCAGTGGGTTGATGGAGGTCAATGGTCATTCCCACCGGTTGACCAGAAGACGGCTTGCGGAATTTTTTCCTGAAATTTCCCATGAAGCTGCATGACCTCTGCTTGACCTTATGGCGCTTCGCCACCTTGTCGTCCGAACGCACTTGGACGTTGGAAAAGGTCACTTTTTCTTGGTTGCTGGACGTATGGATGGCCGAAATCGAATCGAACTCGGTAACGTAACTGAATCTCACCAACTCCATGTTGTTGAAGCAGAACACAAGCTCGTATACCGAACTGGAGCAAAATAACGTCGAAGGTTTTAGTTTTCTGACACCGCCCTCAGCAGCTGTCCTTTCAGCGTTGACATTGTAACGACATTTACGATTTCAACACATGTTGGCAGTCTGACGCACATTAGCCTGTTAGTATACAAGTTCCGGTTAACTGCACAGGTTGCGATTATACAACAATGAAACGTGTTCGAAGAATCTATTTCCAAAATAATATGTTATCGGAGAAGAGGCCTATACAGCTCTGATACATTGCATGTTTGTTAATGCAAAATGGCGAACAATCATCCCCTTATACTCAAGACACACCAAACAAAAACCTAGGTTTATAAACCAGAAAACGGCGGAAACCGCGAAGCCTTGTTGCTGTGTGTTTCTCTCTCGGTTATATGTATCGTGTTCCAGGAACACCATAACGTGTGTTGCAGAGTTGCCATTGTGTTTTTCCTATGTCGCTACACATCCTGTAACAATGAAACGACATGTCGTCTGCCATCTGTTGTGGAAGGGGTACTATGAAAAACTTGTACGAAAATCATATGAATTTTATGCGAATTTCATGAAAAAAAATTCATAAAATTCGATAAAAAATTTCATTTCTGAAGTAATGTTTATAAAAATTTCGCTTCATTATTTCTTTTATGTGATAATTAACATGAAAATTATACAGTATATGACTGTGCAGGGTCTGCACAAATCGCTCAACATTGATTATCGTTGTATGATGTAAAGCACATGAAAGTACACTGCACACCCTGTATAAATTCGAGTGCTCCCTCAATCCGTTGCAAAACCAGTCAAAGCCGTCTGTTCACCTATTACTAATTAGTCAACACGTTCATCTACGGTACAGGTTTTTTAATTATCGTGTTTTTAATTGGTGTGTCTTGAGTATTAGAGGGGTCATTACCGTAAGGTCTATATGGAACGTTCGAGTATTATGTTATCATAAATTCGTGATTTGCATACTCAACCCCCCCACCCAAAGTGATGATTCCATCACTGACTGAAATATTTTAGAACTGAGCGAAATTTGTAGGAAAATTAAATCAAAAATGATGGATTCTCGTATAATTAGCTTCCTTATAGCTTGTTAGGGGTACTATGAAAAACTTGTACGAAAATCATATGAATTTTATGCGAATTACATGAAAAAAAAATTCATAAAATTCGATAAAAAATTTCATTTCTGAAGTAATGTTGATAAAAATATCGCTTCATTATTACTTTTATGTGATAATTAATATGAAAACTTACATGAAAATAATATGAATTCCATGCTAATTACATGAAAAAGAATTTATTTTTTTCAGTTTATTTGATTCATTATTGCTGTAATGGGTTAAATGCAGCCTTTCTGATCTAATGATCTAATTTTTTATAATTTTTCTAAAAACGTTCGCTTCATTACTACATGTATTTTTACGGGATAATATGAAAAATTCTATGAATCGATTAAAATTCAGCATTTCTGAACTAATGTTTATAATTTTCATAGTAAGTGCGCCCCATCATTACTATATATTATAGGATAATATGAAGCATTCGATTCATTGTAACTTTAATCGGTTAAAATACATCATTTCTGATCCAATATTTATCATTTTTATAAAATGTACGCTTCATTATTACATTGATGTGCTAATATGAAGAATTACATGAATTATATCGAATTCTATGGGAAAAAACATTTTTGTCATAAAATTCGATGCATTGTTACTTCAATCGATTAAAATCATCATTTCTGATCTAAAGTTTACATGTATAATATTAATTTAAAGTTCGCTTCAACATTACTTTTACGGGATAATAGGAAACAGTATTTGAAAATCATATCAATTATAATAACTTGCTTACGCAATTTGCTTTACTTTCGTTCCAACTCATCACTTCTGATCTAATTTTTTGAAAAATTTCTCACAATTCGACATTTTTTTGGTAGCTAACGTTTTTCGCAAAACTTGATAACAAACCATGGATTACTCAAAAGTAATGACGACATCATCATTTGACCACCCTTCTCGCTTCAATCATCTCAAGCCCCCGCCCCTCAAAATTATGACATAATACTTGAACATCTCCCAGCTAAAATCATCTTTGTCCTGCATTACGTTACTGCGGTCACCTTCTCCTCTCGTGCCTTGGCACGTAGGGTCCTTGGCAGCAGCAGGCCAAGGTCATCATGACGCAATCACTCACGCGCACGAACCACTTGTAGCACGAGGAGGGGGTTCGCGTGGGGGGCGGGGGCAGCGGTACGCGCGTATCGTTCCCGTCATCCTCCGCGCTGTTCTGCGTCACTTCCTGCACCACTTCCTCTTCTTCTGATGGCCTTCTGTCTCTGCTGGAGTAGTCCTGGTCTATGAGTTCTTCAGCGTCACTCGTTGCCCTGTTTTTCAGCATTTTAGGGTGGTTGATGCTCAACCCTGTACCAGAGCACCAAAGAACTATAACTACATGAATCGTAATACTGTCCAAAATAAACCAAATCTCCAAGAAAACTCGCAGACTTACCAGAATCAATTGCGTGTTGTTAGGTGTTGCGAGTCGACTTCGCAATTGCACAATCCTTGGCAAATTGGCCAAGGTGGGCCATCTCAGGGGCAGGACAGCTTCGCCCCTCCCAGAGGAAACCAGGCAGCCATTTTGAAGGAAATTAAAACCAGTGCTAGTGCTAGGTGCGGTCGAATTTCCCGTGTTCAGCAACCTGATTTCGTTGAAAGCATACATGTACTTTCCCCGCCGGTTGCCAACCAGCGTCACAACCTGCTGAATAGGGCATGGGGATTTAGCGGATTTGTTTTTCAAATGGTCGTTGTTATAAAGGTCGCTGCGATGCCATGGTTGCTGGAGCGTGTGATTATCATTTGCATTCAAATGATTTCGCAAGTTAACAACGGAGTTAATGGAGACACAGGTGGGGAAATTAAGCAGTGCCAAAAACGAGTTGAAGCTGGCCTACAAACAGCCTAAAACTCATAGGAAATCTATGAGGAAATCTCAAGCGCAAGGCAGTTGCGCGGAAGGCAACATAGATGGCGTTGTCAACTGGCAATGAATCGAGTGCTAAGACAATCTCACATTTCTTCGTTCATTACCCAAAAACCACTTGTTACCAGAAACCGTTAACTTTTAACCAAAAGTCGCTTATTACAAAGTCCACTTTACCCACAACCGCTTATTAAGAACTCCATTTTACCCAAAACCTCTTATTACGAAATCCGTTTTACCCAAAACCGCTTATTACGAACTCTTTTTTACTCAAATCGCTCATTACGAAGTCATTTTTACTCAATTCCGCGCTTATTACCAACTTCATTTTACCCAAAACCGCATCCAAACAGCTTATTACAAACTCCATTTTACCCAAAATCTCGTATTACGAAGTCCTTTTACTTAATACCGCTTATTACAACTTCATTTTACCCAAAACCGCTTATTACTAACGCCATATTACAAAAAAACCACGCATTACAAACTCCATTTTACCCAAAGCCTCTTATTACCAACTTCATTTTTGCCCAAAACCGCTATATTATAACTCTATTCTACCCAAAACCGCGCAAAACATACCCAAAACTAGTTTTGCGAAGTCTTTTTTTTACCCCAAACCCGCTTATTACGAAGTCCTTTTTACTCTAAAACCGCTTATTACGAACTTCATATACGAAATCCGGTTATCCCAGATTTTCCCATTCTTTCCAGAAAGTGGGAATCATGTGATGGCATGCAAGAAATAAGACCAAAAGTATGGATGCGAATGGCCTCAGAGTCGAGACAGTACCTTATACGTATATTTTCAGTTTAATGAAACTCAAACATGTTAGACAGTTTGGAAATGCCACGAATGAAGTAGTTTAGTTCTGCCAGAGTTGTCTCTGTTGGAATGAGGTGAAGGCCAGTTGGCTGCTCCAAATGCTATGAATCACCGCCACCCCCACCTCCAGAGTCACCACCCCCGCCTCCAGAGTCGCCACCGCCGCCGCCACCACAGTCGCCACCGCCGCCGTCACCACAGTCGCCACCACCGCCGTCACCACAGTCGCCACCGCCGCCACCTCCACAATCATCACCACCGCCGCCACCACAATCATCACCACCACCACAATCGCCACCATAGGTAAACTGACTGCTTGGCCAATCGTCACTACTGCTGTAATTCCCATTTCCACTTCTGTGCCCGGAAATGCCCTTTTTCTTAATTGTTTTCGGTGTCTTCTGTTTGTTGTCCACTGGACTGTTGGAGCAACAATTGAAAATGGAGGTGAAACAGTCCCAAAATCCGCATGATTGATCCTTTCTGGAAGATGATGCTTTGGAAGTTGCCATCGGTGATGCAAGGGACGCAGGAAACTCCTCGCTGTACACGTTGAATGAGAATTTGTATGTAGCAGTAGCACTGTCAGAAATTTCTTCCGGACTTTTCCAACAGCAAATATAAACGACGACTAAGTTTAAAATTTAAATGGCATCGCTTAATTGTAGTCGTCGAATGAGCAGCTATGTGCTGCTGAGGTCTATGTGCTAATAAATGAGATCTACATGTAGACCTTTGTGTTATTAAAAGCGTTGAAAATTGTTTGTTTTTCCTTATCTTTACCTACAGTGTATATTCTGTTGAAACGTATCGCAATATCGGTATTATTCAGTGCATGTACTGTATATGGGTTTCCCCATTTTTAAACCGATAACCATACTGTCATGATTATATCACCGCATGATTTGCGCAAACAAAAATTTCCCATTACTCAGAGGACACGAAACCAGGGTGCAAATACGGGGAAAAAATATTTTGTTTCGCCAAATTTCACGCGATTTTAGGTGTGCCTTTTAGTTTAAAATCATCCCTGAAAAGCACGTCATTTTACAAAAAATGGACTCCAAAAACAAATAAGAAGTTTCTGTGATAAGCAGCAAAAGATTACGCAGGTTTATTTTTAATTGACAAGCATATTGTCATGATATTTCTGCCTGACTTTCGCAAACAAAAATTTCCATGTGATTTTATTATTCTTATTCATGCTCTGAAGTACTAGAAATTGCATTTGAGCATCTACTAAACGTGACCGTCGACCATCTTTATTATTAAAACTTGGAAAATTTCCCCATTGTAGTAAAATATAAAATTTCTGGAAAGGGATAAAAAACGACGTGACGCGATGTTCATGTACAGGTATAAAATATGTGAAAAAATTTATTGTGTTGTACCAAAAATATTACATAAAATTTCCATGCATGTTATAGCATACTTTGCATGCCTCATATGGCTGCACAAAAAAGCAACATTGTGGCGTTGATCTAACAAAAAGGGTTTACTGCATAGTCATACTGTAGCTAAAATCCAAGCCAGGTGTTGACATGTGACGCCATCCATGAAAACAATTTTAGCGACATTTATCACAGGTTTTAATACCCAACGGTAGCACATGACAAAGCAAATGCATGTTGCTAATCTCATTAAAAACAGGTCAAGATGTTTTTCTGTAATGAACGGCTTCATGTTTGTAGCCTGATAGATTATCTAAAACATTTTTCAGATTGACATCAATCTGTGGCATTAGTCGTGTTTATCACCACAACATCGCATGATTACTGTCAATAAACAAACAACCCATAATTACACAGCAATGTAAAAACTAAGCAGGCAATCCATGCAATAAACAGCTTTGCAAGCATGACCTTGTTAGCAGAAGATATCAAGTGAGATTCAGAGTCAAAAATATTTGATGAGATTCACTGAGTGTGCAGAGTTCATTTTCACAGAGAATAATGGCACCCTGATTTGGGGCATTGTGGAACTCAAAAATCCAGCTCTATTTTTGAGTCCAATGTCAGCAACCTTGTAGCCTAATCTGGCACGTTGTTTATTTATAGCTTACACCAAGCGAGAAAGGTGTATAAAACAGCAATAAAGCTGATGCGCTGAGAATAAGATTCGCAATTCAAGAACAATTTTACTGCACATGTGCCAATGTCTATTCGCTTACATGGCAATGTTATTTTTTTATCAGATTCTTAACCTGCTCAGCAAAAAAAGTGTGTGGCACTGAGGCTACTTATCAATGCCATGTGAAAGCCTTCTTCAAATCACCTTACCAGTGATTTGGCACACCAGAGCTCTATTTTAAAAAAAACTTTGAGGAGTGAGGAGTTATGGATAAGGAGTGAAGTGCGAGTAATGAAGAGTTAATAATAATTCTGTTTCACAAACACGTCATCACCAATCCTCATAACTATTGGAGGACTGCGGCCTGAGCAGATTTCTACCTCCAAATTCATCAAGATCTTCACTCCTCATATATATTAATGAAACATGGAATCCTCAACCTCTATAGGTATCCTTCAGATTCATTAATTCCTCACACTACTTGAAATGTTATGAAATAGGCCCAGCTCCAGGAGGCAATTAAATTAATCAAATTAAATGGTGGATCTACTCATATTCCAAATATCTTCTATCAGAATCTACCCCGAATTATATTTTGCAAATATTTCACTTTCATCCCAAAGAAAATACTGAGATGTTGAGAGCATGCATCTTCGACTCATGAAACCTTATATAAGGACCAGGAATGATACGTATATCATGGCACTACTTTATCAGCTTAGCAAGGTATTCTCCTGTTTCATTCCCCGCCTCCTCCACAATCTCCTCCACCCCCACCGTCCCCACCCCCACAATCACCTCCCCCACCACCATCACCACCACCAAAGGTGTCACTGTGAGGCATATCAATTATAATTTTTCCCGTTGCGAGTGGATTATCATTTATTCCGGCAGGGACAGCTTAGCTGCCTTG
>JAQGAF010002561.1:0-21808 GCA_034687865.1 Kryphioiulus occultus
TTTAAAGGTAAATTCTCGATAAAATGAAAAAAGATAGCGAAAGCTATACACGTCAAAATTTTTATTCCATGGCACGATATCTGCTCCCATTGATTTGCAATGCTACACGTGACGTCACACGTTTTCGTCACGTTCAGGTTTAACGTGGAGCTGAAACTCTCTATTAGTTATGGAAAACCAAAAAAGGAATGTCGCTTTACTTGGAAACGAGTGCACTTCCTTGTCACTTCCAATTTATGATAAGGCATTTGCCAAAGCGCTTATATTTTGCATAGCAATTTAGATATACATGTAGGTATAAAGTAGAGGAAGAACAACATTGAATAAATAATTTGGGAAATAACTACCCTCTAGATGTCTTCGCAATCGGTTGATGACAATTTTGAATAACGCAAAAAACCAAAGACAATAAAAAGGTCTTCGACTTTCTTTCAGTAACTTTAAGGATGCATAAAATGCAACACATCAAAACATCGTTACGCTACACTGTACATTTCATGTAGTCACTACGCAGAAATGAATCTCATTACCATATCAAGAACTTTAAGATAATTTTCCACACTACCAGAACACCATTCAAAGTGTCGAATTTACAATTCTCAAATTTGGGCAAAGAAATAAAAATATCCCAAATTTCTTAATCTATTCTAAACTGCTAAATCTTGTAAAGTAAGCAAAGTGATCACATCATTCTTATGTCATGAGAAAGGGGATCTGAAGCGAATTGCACTACCATATCAATAACTTAGAATTTAATCCCCCCCCCACCCTGAACAACATTTAAAGTATGGACTTTACAATTCTCAAATTGAATATAAATATCCCAGATTTATTAATCTCTTGAAAACTGCTGTATCTTGTAAAATACGCAACGTGACCACATCCTTCGTAAAAGAGGGATTTTAAATCTTAAAATAACTGACAGCTACAAAAACGTACTGTACAGTTTGAAATGCAAAGTCATCGGTATACAATGCATTTTTTAACATAACATTTTAAAAGTTGAATTCCAGATGAACCTGTTTCCAAGTTACCAGTGACAAATCAAATTTCAGCAATGGAAAAGGAGAGGTGTTGTTAGTATTGGTGAAAGAAACTAAGTCGGTCAACCAAAATAGACAAAGTGTAATAAAGTATTGAATTCATAGCTTTCAATCTGTAAGAACGGTAGAAATCCTATAAACAAAATCTGAAAATCAGCAGCCACCGCAACCTTGTCAAGTCTAGCATAAAAATTGCCCACAGCATCGTGACATTTTATACGCTCGGTTTAGCGAATGCTCGCACCTCTAAATAGAGGCTCAGAATTGCTCGCAGTAGAACATTGGAAAAACATTTATGCTACAGGCTTGTTTGTGCCTTTTGCAATTTCAATCATGCGTTGCATAAAAGCATGTTTTTTTACCACACCTATGTATGCAAAGAGCGCAAAAAAACCTTACGTTTCGTACATTGCGTAAGCTTAAACGAAGTTCCCACTAACATTTCAATTCACATATCTCCAAAACGTATTTGTATCGATATGCAACAAAAAACTTATATCCAAGAGGCATTTCATGCATAGAAATATCAACGAAATTCAATTTTATAGTGCATATTGATGTTTTCATAATGCCACTGGTAAACATAGAAAGTCACTTCCGGTGCCTGCCAGATATTCTGTGGAAATCAAAAGGTGCAGCGCACATTCAAACTAAAAACAGGGCATGTTTGAAGATGGCATGCAATCATGCATAGCATTCATGTTTAAGGTTATTTCCTACATTCAGGGGTTCGTCAAAAAAAAAATCAGCTTTCATATTATACCGAACTTTAATTTTTTTTTAAAATGTAAAATCTTATGTTATAAATATGGACCTGAACTGTTATGCCAACAAAGGTTAGCAATGTTTTTTCTGATAGTAACAGCCAAAAGTTTATGATAGAATTGCATGCGCCGATATAGTTATACACTTGTAGTTACAAATTTAAATAAAGATGATAATTTGAAAATATTCAAAATTAATCATATTTGCAAATGTTTCAAGAGTAATTCAAAATTCCAAACAAGTAGAAATGGCAATTTAATTGTTAACGAATCAGTTGGTAGGACAGAGGCACCGATGTTCTGTCAGTTTCTAGGAAGTGAATTTTTACGTTTCTTTTACGTTTTTCTATCCGGTTTATTATCATCCACTTATCGGGTAGTCAGTTAAACAATATCGGAATAATAAAACTATTTAATTGATTTCCATATTCATTTCTTGCAAAGGGGATGCTATACTTATAAGTAGTTTTTCCTACATGTAGCAAGTTTGCTTTGCTTTTAGAAACGATTTCATATTTGGTGCTAAAGTCATTGTTATGGGTAATCCCTCAGATAATTGTACATTTAAAATTTTATTTGTATAAAACCGTTGTTTTCAAATTCTTTGAACTTTTAAACAAAATGTGTACAACTTTAAGTAATAATTATAAACGAAACATTTTTGTTAAAACACTTGTGCAACTGTCAGGTAAATTGTAATCGATTATTGTATTTACTAACCTATACTATTCGAATGGAATTTTAAATTCCACCTCATGAGTAAGCGCCCAACAATTAAACTGCACTGTTCCCCTCACAACTTAACCAATATCAAGATTTAATATAAAAAATGTATATCAAACATAACTCGTGAAATGAATATATCACCGACGCCATTTTCAAGATTACTTCTTCCGTCTAAGTTTACAAAAGCTTCCATTAGCGATGACGCTGGCAAAACAGCGCAGAAATCGGATTGAATGAAAAGCACTTTCTATAAGTTCGTATGCATGCCTAAGTCCTTTTTTGCCAACCAGCCATAAAAATCAACATTACATTCAGATTATCCACCAGAATCGAATTATTCTGCTCTCACACGAACATATTTTATAAGTCTCTCGTCTCCGTTCTCTGTGGCTTGCTCAGCGTTTATACATTTTAGGCATTTCATATGCATAAAAGATAAATCACTTGGCAGGGGAGATGTTGCGTGGAACAAGTACATAAAAAATAGCTGCAAAACAATGAGGGAGCTGGAAGAGACAAAGTGACGAAGCATATGATAATTTACGTTGTATAGCCAAACTCATAGCCCACACGAGTGTTCAATGCATTTAAATCAATAAAAAGGCAAATGCTTCTCAAATTGCATTAGAAAGACATTTCAAAAATAATTTCGTGTGAGCTCAAGTCTGCTCTTTTACTGAATTACTTAGGAAAACTAAGCGGCCCTTGGCAATGATTTCTTAGAGAGACAAGTCCAAAATACGAATTCAAACAACTCAATTCTAGGTGAAATTGGAGCATATTATTCCAAATTTCGATAAATTATACTTGCCTAAGGGCGCCCAACTGTGCATTAACATTTGTATTTAATATGGTGTGCTGAGTTCTTGCACAGAACTGCCAAATCTGCGTTGAGACAGTGGCTTTCTGGTCAACAATGTTCGCAAACTAAACGTGTGGCTTACTCCTTTGTGTGTTAAATCTGACTCCTGTTTGACAGATGGTCGAATTCGTGTCACCGTCCAGAATATGTGATGGGAGGGGATGGAACCGATCGCCCCCTGCACGTGATTGAACGCGGAACAAATGCACGAGTGGGGGGCCATTTAAATGACGATAGGAAATAAAAGAGTAACAGATTACTTAAAAATAAATCCATAATGCAAACTTGCTCCAGTGAACGTGAATTATGTACCTGCAGCGAAATTCGTTAGGGAACATGTGGATTTTACTGGGAGGTGCCCAACTCGAACGACAATAGAACCTTGGCTCAGCTACTGTTCCTAAAATGCACCTTATGAAAACCGATGGGTCGTTTGACGTGCTCCTATTTCCTCTTTTCTGAACGATTCAGGGTCCCAGAGCGATAGGAAAACATGGAGGGTGGCGTGGTTACATTCAATGCGCACAACATATGTTATTTGAAAGCCACATTTGGTCTCTGCCTCGATGAATTCAACCCCTTACTACACGAAATGTCATTGGAAAACAATTTAAATTGAATTTCTGTAGAAATTCAACAGTTACGTCTTCTGAAACAATCAGGTTATTTTTTTTTACAAAATTAAGATAAATGACTACAGTTATATTCAAGGTAAGTTGGCAAGGAAAACAGTTAAACGAAATCTATTGTTTCTACAAAAGTTTCAACAACATTTATTAATGACCTATGCTTTCATTAGTCCCAATGCCAAAAAATAATTGACCTCCCGTTAGCAAGACAATTGGGCATTTTCTTGCTAATTTTCTTTTGTCAAGGTTTTAATAAACCAAACGAACTGCAGAGAACGACTACGTCATTGAAATAAATTGCTAATAATAAGTTACAATTTAAATAATATTATATAATAATTAATATTAAATTAATAATATTAATTACCACTGATCAATGCGATGTCAACCTCATTTCTTTTAGCATGACGCGCCTGTCGTTTTTACAAGCAATGCAGGAAACAAACAACTCAATCAGCAGACTGAACAAATCAAAACAATATTACAATTCTATTAAGGCTATTCGAATCCTGGCCAACGACAAATTCATCAAAATTGAGAAATTCGATTTCCACTATAGTCACCATAATATTTGTTGCCTATTAAAACCAAATTGCAGGATGTTTTTTGGAAAAGTACAGGGTGTCCCACTTAAAAGTAACGTTAAATCGCAAATCACGGGCTACTTTTACGTGGGGGACACCCTTTGGAACATGTTGAGCAAACTTTTTGGTTACATTAAGTTCAAAAAGCACTTTTAAAAACATGTTCTGCATCACAACGTTTTTCTACATCATCTAATATCGAATGACTAAAATTAGTCGAATACCCGTTAACCTAACGGAATCAATTTTACACTACTTTCATTTAGTCGTACCAGTATACAGAATTGCCCTCAATGAATTTCAAGTGGTTCGTCCGGTGCCCAATAACTCAGCTCATTCAGATTCAGGAAACAACGATCAGGGGTTCATTGTGTGGAGCTTGATCTCCACAATGCGACCCTAGGGCCCTATGGCAGCTCCACCTGGCGCGTGCAGCGCTCAATTGGTGGGGACAGACCACACATGGAGAATCAAGTTGTGCATCTGTTCATTATATGGGGCTTTAAAAGTGCACCTTCTCCGAGCAATGTGCCAGGGCAGACGAACCAATGGCGGCGCAGAAGACTTTTGAAAGGACCAATGGGATGCCGAATCGGCAAAAAAGAAGCGGGAGTCGCAGAGATCTTTAGTTGATCAGATGAGAGACTTTCACATTGAATCCGAGCTGTAAATCACATGGAGTGAGCTAGCTGGTGGTGGCTGCTGGGTTTGGTCCCGAGACTTCACCGGGAACAGAGCAGATGCGCTGAAGAGCAGGGAGGCGAAACCTCGTGTTTACCATGGGTGTATGGCAACTTGTGGTGGCAAGTGGATGACAATTGGTTGACATTAACAGAGCTGGTGGTTTTCTTGCAAATAAACGATTTGCGAAACATTTGGGCTGCCGGTCTTGTACCGGACTTAAGATTCCTGCAAGCATCTGCATCAACAAATTTGGACTTTCAAAGACCGGTGGAACAGCGGTAGAATAGTCTGCACCAAAGGCAAATATTTAAGGTAAGATAAAATTGTTTGTAAAAATACAATTCGGTGTTATTTGCTGTACCATGAATTAGTGGGCTTCTCCTAACGGCTTAAGCTGGCAGTGATTGCCTGGTGGAGGGGCAGCTAAATAAATAAATCGCATTTGTAGGTTAGTTTAGGTTAAGGATAGAAATGATAAATTGCGACAGCTAGGACAGGTGGCATTATTGTATACTAGACAATTAGGGTTGATATATAAATGTCCTGTGCATATTTGGAGCTGGGTCTAATCTGTAGTATATCCCGCCATATTTTGTTTCATTAGGTTTCAGAGTTTTCCTAAGTCAATTTCGAACTTTTCAACTTGAAAAATACTATATAGGTCTTATGGTTATGTACATGTGGGAAACCTGAGGTTTTCCTGCATACCTACTTCCCAAATGAAAGTTCAAGTCGAATTAAATACTAGGTGCCTGGATGACTTACATGTATGTTTAGTTATTTTATGACTCAACTAAGTCTGTTTCGAACTTATCAATTTGAAAATAACCATGAAATCAAGAAGAATGATGACGTCACCATCATACTCTACACCATTCAATGAAGGGTGTATAGTTACTTTCTTATATAGATTTGGTGAAACAAATGCAAAAGTGAAATAAGTTGCAATTCTCAAAGTTAGTCATTACTACTCCGTCTTTACTATACGCATTCGTCCAAGCACATGTTATGCTAATTATCGTCTAATGATGCCTATTCGCATATGTGCGAAGCCTAACAACGAGGCGTTTAATCTAGACTTGTATCTCATGTCATTGGCGTACAAGTGAATGCGTAATGAAATTTAAGTTGGTAATTGCGAAAATTTTCCACAGGGAATTAATCCTGCAGCCAGATAATTAACAATTGAGCCTGGAACAAGCCTTCCTACAAGATGATAATAAATGTGCGCATTTCCTCTCAGGCTCCCTTTCGATATTGCAATGAGCTTAAGAGCGTGCATTTGTGATGGGGCTCAAATTCACAACCATAATTGTTTCATTAACGAAATAAGGTGTGCATGAGACGTAACATATGCATGACAAAGTGTTTTAATTACATTTTGGACTCCCTCGATGAAGACCATCAAAAATGCAGCGCAAGTATACAAGCGAGCGATATACAATGGAAATGAGGCTAATGATTCATCTAACGTTCTATTAAGTCAATTTTGAACTGTAAAATAATTAGGATACGAGTATGTAAATTAGCAGCGTGAAATGCCATAATTAAACTTACAAGAATTAACGCTTATACCGATATTAGCCTGATGTGCTTGGTACGCTTAATTTAGAAGCTAACGACTCCTGCAGACACGAAACAGATATCGAATTACATACAGTAAGTTAAGAGTTTGATACAATAAAATAATTAAACTAAACAGAACATATTCGGATTAGGCTATATACATGCACGAAATTAAGTTAAGCGTGCATAAAGTCTTACAGAATCATGATTGTTTGCATTACAGTTTTATTTATATGCCACTTGAAAACCCATTATTGATTGGAACTGATGACATAGTGCAAAAACATAACTTTAAAATTGTTTCATAAGTTATGCGCTACAGTGACTGCATTATGCCATCTGTTTTAGCATAATTAAAAGTAAAAAACAAGAAAAATATTAAGTACAGTGTAATAGTAAAGTGAAGGTATTCCCAAATTTAGAAGGATGGAGATCTACATGGTTCACAGACATTTAAAACACTTGCTATTTATTTTCCGTATTTTTGAATATTCGAAGGGCAAGTTTTTGTGTTTATAAAAACTTAAAATTCCATAATAAGAAGGTTCAACATCTTTATTAATATTTCGGCTGATATAAAACCATTATCATCAATTCAAATGTATAGTTTTCTTAAAAACTCCCTTAGTAATAACACATCACCGAAAGGGGCAATCTGAAAATTACGTCCTTGTGTTCAGGAGTGTTGAGGCATGGAAATGTTTACCATTGAAAGCGATGTCGCCATAGGACAATATGCTATAATTTTCTTCAGCATTTGCATAATAAACTTTAGCTTAGTTTGCTAACTGGCCTATTTATGGGGTTAATTTGCCATGTATTATACATGTAGGTACTGAATTTTGTAAAACTGTTGACGTTATAGGGGGAGGATTAATTTGTGCAGTCCTAACCCCACAATCAACAAGCATTGAGTTCGAGGATTTTAACCACACATTACCATTTAAGAGAATGACAATGTGCCGCAAATTTGAAAAAAAAAACATTAACCAAAATACGAGTGTAGAAATAACAATCATCTATGAAATTTCCAGGCAGGTTCAGGCAGGTACATATACATGTCCTCGTATATCCATGACAGCAATTATGACTGTCCCAAGGGTGAAGATATTAGGTGCCAGCATGCGCCTCCATAATTTCGGCATATTCGGGAGCCTAGAGTCTCAGTGGTCATTTCGCAGCAGATTTCAATTTTGCGAGAAATTCAATTGGGCCAAAATCGCATTTTCGATTCTTTTTTCAATCAAGGCACGAGCGGCCACATTTTCAGTATCATAAAATGATTGCGTGCAATCAGTTTCCATGGCCCTAGTTCTCCCCTTCGACCTTCCCTCGCAGTCTCCAAAGTGGGTGCCATTTTTATAAAGACAAATATAATGCCATTGAAGCTTTCGGATTATTGGTTGCATCAGGTGTGCTTGCACTGACCACGTCTTCATCTCCACAACCAAAATAATTGCTCGAGTGGGGAATGGCTGGCAATAAAAAGCCAGAATTCCATATTACCGAGAGTGAAAACGAATGGCCATCTTGCAGTGGAGCCAGCTAACCTAATTTTCTTGGAAGAAAAAAGCCGTTAGGCAGGCGAATGTCCATTTCTTATAGAAAGCTGATGCTCGGGTAATTACATCTATAGGAAGCGATTGTCCGAGCAGCTCCCAGCCTAAAGACCGAATTTATTTCCGACTCTTTCTATAATGAACTGCTATTGAAAGCCGATTAAGTATCTCACTCGCTGCACTCCATATTGCCACGATTGTGCAGACTTATGAATATACTGTAAGTTGCTTTGCAGCGGCATATCACAGTACCAATGGACCCTTAACCCAGTTAGAAAGTCCCATTCAACGCGTCCATTCTCTAGAAAAACTGACCATCTGTTGGAAACTGACCATTTGAAATCGAAGGCAATTAAGCCAGTTTCAATTGGAAATGCACCGCCATTTGTGGAAGCCTGCGGCAAAATTGCTATTAATCCCAGCATCCCAGCAGTGGAAAACTGCAAATAAGCTTAAGAGCAGTAAAGGAACAACCGAAATAGCAGACATAAACTTCAAAACCCAGTATGACAAGTCGGGATAGAAGGGATTTATCGAACTAGATTAGCCTAATGGGGTAATGGCACATTGTTTAATGGCGCAATGACCTCTATTGCGAGATGATGGCCTATGAAAAGTTATTGCGGCGAACGGTTATAACACATCCTTATTCGGCAACGGTCCATTAAATAATCGGCCATTAAAAGTTCAAAAGATAAAGGCCCGAGGTTATCCAGTCGACTGCCAGATGAGACTGCAAGGGCAGGCAATTAAATAGCGCTCATAAAAATGTCCACCGATATTTCGAACGATCATAAGGCAACGAGGTAATGGTCCAGGTGAAAGTCAAAACATAAGCTGCGTTCAATTTCCACCATCATGCATGCAGCAATCTGCCAATTTATATTTCACTCCATCATCATGTTGGAGAAAGGCATTTGTGCCTTGAAACTTGTTCCATGGTCATACTTCTCAATTTATAATACAGTTCCATTGATCCATATACAAGTAAATACGTCCTCCAGCCCTTTCTTTCTAAACATCGCACAGATTATAACTTTACAATTTCAAGATACATGTGCATGTACAGGGTAGGCCAAAGAAACGGGAACTTTCAAAAGGTTAAAATTATTTTTAACTACACCACATTCGAGAGTATTACATGCTATTTAAACATTACTTTATAACTAGGGCTGGGGATTGTAAGTATTTATGTCGGCTATTTCAAAATCGAATTGAAATCTCCATTCACTTCAATGGAGAATTCAATTTGCCCTGACAAACCAGACGAAATTTCTCGTATTCGCCAAAAGGTTATCAGTTAATTTGTACAGCAAGTTATACATATAAGTTATAAAATTGATCTTAAGCAGTCTCCATTCCTTTCAATGGGATTTGAATTCGATTGTTTCATGCCAACGAATCGAGTTATCCATTGAACTGAATGGAGATTCGATTCTCTCTTGAATTATCCATCAAGCACCATGCAGTTATAAGGTAATTTGTAAATTGCATGTAATACTCTCAGATGTGGTGTAGTTTAGAATAATTTTACAAAGGTTTATAGATCTTATCTTAACCTTTTAAAAGTTCCCGTTTCTTTAGCCTACCCTGTATTTATAGATAAAAGAACTTACATGTACACGTACATTCAAGTGTTATCAACTTGTGACTACAATTATATGTACTGTACGTAGTGTAAATTGACTGCAGGGAACGTTGCAAAGATGCGTACGACATTTTGTCCTTTGAATACAATTTCATACACTTTTTCAACACTTTTACAATAATTATCTTCAAATCGCAATTGTCAAATCTTGTGTGTAGGTCTCGGATCACATCAACCATGCAGTCATGAAAATATTCCATGCTATGCCATATTTTTGTGGTTTATACTAGCAAGGGTGGCAGTTTCAAGATGCTTTTTCAATTTTTTTCAGCTAACACAAGTTGTGACCTTATTCATTTTTTTTTCATTTTTTGAGTTACATGAATTTCGCATGCAGTATAGATGCTTTGAATTCGTTCATTTTTCATAAACACTAGCCTAATGTGAGTTTAATCAGAATGCCTTTGTATCATTTTGCTTGCTGAATTAGAAATGGAAATACATCAGGTATTCCTAATGACCTAATAATTCTGTCCAGCATTGTACATTTATATGTTAGTGTTATCAACTTGTTACTACAATTACCTGGTGTAAATTGACCGCAAAAGACGTTGCAAAGACGCTTACGACATTTTGTCTTTCAAATACAATTTGACGCACTTTTCAACACATTGGTCTGCATCCATTTGGTTTTTTGATTCGTCCCATTTTATCGAATTTCTTCTTGCCCTTTGGGCTTATGACTGCATGAATAGAATTCATGCGGGTGAAAATAGCAAAAGTCATTCGGTTCGAAGATCGAGCAAATAAGGCGCGACAATAAACGGGTCTTTTCCATGCAAATGCTCGAGTATTAGCGCCTAAGAAATGTCTGCCTTACGACCCCCATGGCCGCAGTTAAAATGGGAAAGATTTTCTTGTTTTTCGTCTACTTTCCATCGAATGGCCAGCGGGAAGAGCTTAAAATTCCTTTTTCAACACATAGAATAGTGTCTGCCTGAGCCAATATTTATCGTTGTCAATTCTGATTTCCAAGAGCATCTTTATCCACCCTCGTTCACCCTCGATATCCCTTTAGGCCAATATGAGGGCAAGTATGACAGATGGATTTATAGAGCAATATTCTCAGAATGGCATGGACACCCAATGAGCGTCAGCATAGCGCCATGTTCACCTTACGGGATTACGCGTGTCCAAATTTAAATTATTCGTCAATCTCTTGGATAGAATCAACGGATCACCTAACTTTTAGACTTGCTATTTACGGTATAATAAACTCGGGAATTTCAAACCGATCCATAGCATCTTTGTTCTATCGACTTCAGGCTCGCATTCATTTAATGCAAAGAATTCCTTTTAACATTCCATTCATATCGATTTAGATAAACCGATAAAAATTATTTCAAAGTTAATTTTGATTTTTTATTAGTGAAGGATTTATAGTTAAGGCTTCTAGAATAATAAACCTTGTCCACGCATAAGAAACATTTCCTAGAAACAATTCCTAGAAACATGGTTTCTGGAAACGTTATGCTGGTCACGTTATCCCTTCATTTGAATATTTTCACATTACTAGCATGGAAACATTTCAGGCCTTTTTCATCCAAAATGCTTCCTTGGCATCCTTGCATGGAATGTGGAAACATTTTGAGGAACTCAGTTTCCAAAAACCATGTTTCTAGGAACCGTTTCTTAGGTGTGGACCAGGCTTTATCATGGAAAGATAACTAGGAATTTGCATTTAACGTAATTTTTATCACTCAAGCCATTCACGTTATTAAAAACATTGCTCAAAATTCGTTACTTTTAAATATAAAATATAACGTAATTTCTTATGAATTACAAGATGTGTAGTTTTTAGTGTTTAGGCGTGTGGTCAACTGAAATTACATGCACATGTTCCACTAACATTTTGGAAATTTGTTTCGAATCGTCTCATAATTTTGCATATAAAATGACACGGTCAGCGTTTCAGTGAAAGAACCGCATGTAGGACTCGTCCTGCACTGGTCATCACATTTACCCACCGCATATGCGAAAAATAAGCCGAAAAGTTATTGAATAATATAAGAGTAAAATAAGTTTCTCCGTAGCAGCAACAACGTTATCCCTTCATTTGAATATTTTTATTGCCTGTGGTGACTCGTGCTCGGACCAAGATAACGCATCCTGAAGAAAAAAATCTCATAATTCCAAAAACGAAGTCACATGTCAGTGCATCTGAAACCAATCCAGACCATGGAAATGAGAATATATGGCCTTCCGTTGCGGGGATTTGGCAGTGAGGGGAGAAATCTTCTCTCAGGATAATAAAACCAGAGCCATTTAATTAATGCAAGAATGGACCGCTTACCATTCCGCCAAATATATATTCGGATCGAGAGTCCATAAGGAAGCACTTTGGCACATTAACAAGCGAAATGCTGGTCACTTTAACAAATTAAACTTTTGAAAAATGGTTCCATTGAATACTTGGGCTTGTCAGCTTTATCCCGTGAATTAGGGTGCGTTTATGTCCAATTGCATTCGAATTATATAGAGCGTTTTAGAAAACAGCATTCTGTATGCGCATATTTTTGCAGTCTTGTGGTCATTGTAGTCTGGTTGCACGATCTTACAGTCACATTAAGCTGGTTCCTTAACATTCTAGCGAGGCATTAAATGCGGAATAAAAATTCATACGATATAAAGAATAAGCGCAATTTAGACTCGAATTGCAAGGGGTCATAAAAGGCATAATGCAAAAGTAATAAAGTGGTTGGAATAAAAACGTAGCACTATTTTGGTTTCGCCTTTTTTTAAATGATGTAACTGCAGGCAAATTAAAATGTTTCAAAGTGTGCCACGGTATATTTAATAGAAAATGTATTAATGAAAGAATGAAGTCAACGTGGGTCTAGAGTTAGTTATCTTTACACCAGAAATAATCCAATGCAAAAGTCTCGCCAATGAACCTTCCCTCTCTGCAGTTTAACGCCATATCGCGATATTTTGCTATAAAATGTAGCTGTGCGAAACTTTCAAAGAAGCTCTGCCCAAAGGCTGTGGCACTTTACATATTGGTTCTGGATATTTATACTGTAACTCAATTCGTGTCCTTTGGTTACGTCTGAAAATTGGGACTTGAAGGCGAGGACGGTATTGATTGATGACTATAGCTCAATTCGCTCGTACATTACCGAAAAATCAATACAGCTATTAAGATTTTTCGAAATATTTTTTTTTCAAATTAATCTACATTTTGAATAGGGATTATCAGCCCCTGAAGATTGGCAATCACTGCTAGCTTTGCTGCTAACATGGTTTGCTTTCTCATTTCATTAAGTTCCATTCGGATGGATAAACATAATTATGTATAAGATAAGTGAAGAAAAAAATTGATTACTGTAGATTAAAAGTGTAAAGCGTGATGTCTTCAACATAACCTCATCAGTGGGTTAAGGGTGTTGTATCGGAACAGCCGAATTCTATATCAGTAAAACAGTTTTCAAGACAATGGGAGGTGAGGGGAGCAAAGCTCTTAATGTTTATAGTTAATTTACTGTATGTTTGAACTTCAATATCGAGTTTTATAATTTACTGAGAGTATGAGGGGTTTTATTTTCTTTGGGAATTAAATTCGGGTATCCTACAGGCCCATCTCAAACCTAAAGACCTTGCTTGGTATAAATTTAAAATGCTGCCATATGTTGGATAGATGGTAGTAAATGCCATCTATTATAATGCTGTAAACCAAAAAGAAAATTGAAATCGAGTTTATACAACAGTCAGGGGAAGAATATAATCATGAACCGTGATGAAAAATATAGTGTGCAGCGGCAACAAAACAAACAGCTATAGTAAAGTCACTCGTTGGATATTTGTATATCATAAGAGGGAAGAAGTAACACATTCCATCACGATGATAAATTTCAGTGTCCTCAACAACAAGCTGTAATGCATCATATGGTATAATACAAAGGATCTCTTATCACATGAAATATATAGAAAAGATTTTCTTCCATTGCAAGCTGTGGAATTTGTTTAGAAAGGGCATAACAAACATGTAAATAAGAAATTACGTCAAAGAAGTAGTTTCCACCATTCAAGAAATACAACAATTCTTCATTTTACTTAATTTCAGACTGTAAACTGCATTTCTTGCCAACTCAAGATGAATGACCCTGGGGTCAACGTAATAACCCAATACGACATCTGCTGCGATAAACTAATCGGACCACTTCCGGTAGTGACAAACATCATGGACACGATGGTCATGATTGGACTGCGGTGCTCAGAAATGCGCCCAACGATGCAGCAGATCAAGGTAAAGCGAAAACTTATTGCAAATTAATGTACAGTTTGTATTTCAATAATAGGGTGATGAAAATTTATGAAATTCTCAAGAGTAATACAACATTCAAACATGTTACCTCCTTAAGTTCTGGTGTAAGTTGTACCATTCGTTAATGACAACATTTTTACAACGTTTCTAATAATTTGGTGTCGTTCATAAGTGTCTGTAACGGACCTTTACGAAGTCATTTTAAGCTAACTTAGCGTCTACCTAGCGTGCCGAATCTTGGCACACATGTTAATTTCTCGTAACAATTGGATGTATGACCGCGTGATAGCCCAGAATGCATTTCTTTTTAACATCTTCTCGATTCTCTCGAATAACACATTACGAACTCGTTTTTGTGCATCGTTATTAAACACAATTAAAAACGCTAATGTTAAAATTTGACATTTTTTCAGGTCGATCCAAAGGAATGTGACACTCTCGGCAGAAACCGTTACTGCCATTGGTTATTTTATGTCCAGTCGGCCAGAGACGAAGCAGAACAGAATCTTGAGATCGTTACCAAGCAAGGGCAACTTTATTATCGCCCTGTGCGAAACATCAAGGCAGAAGAAGAATTGTTAGTCTGGTACAGCAAAGATTTGGCGAACATCTTTCAAGTACCCGATGTGGAGGACTTCTACGACAAAGGTATATTAATACTGAAGGCCCTAAAGTCCATATAGTTCCTAGTCTGCCAAAGTTTTATTGGTGAAAACGGTGTTGGAAACACTCAAGCAGTTGCTTTTTACGAGCTCGTATATCGCCATTTTGTGCTACAATGTCTAAGTCGATGCCACCATAGAAGAAGAGTAAAAAGTTTTATGAAAGGAACAATATTATCGCCGTGCATATTTCATTAAATGGCTTCGCCGTATTTCACGGTTTCCCCACGTATGCTTTTCAAACTTTCAAATATGCGAACGTCTTATCCGTTAATCCCTTATTCTTGCAATAGGCCTAAGCCTCTAATGAAGACAATGAAATTATCGGTTTTCTATTTCTTCCCTGGCTATTACTCGGATTTGCACAAGAGCGAATCGATGACAATAGCAGACGTAATTTAATTACATTAGGCACATGATACGTTGTTCTAATCGAGTTGATTGCCAATTAAAACACAGATGGGATTAACATGAAAAGTAATAAGACAGATGAGCTTATACACACGCTCACGAATATGAGCCAAATGAGTTTTAAATCTCTGGCAGTGCAAACATGACCATTTTTCAATGTGAATTCGAATGCTTATGTAAATATAGATGCCACTGCGCACAAAAAATCGGCTCAATCTTTATAAAAGCCTTCACTATTTTTTGCCTTATCAAATTTAAGCATTTAGATTGGAGTGGCTTACATCCGACTTTTAAAATGCTGTTTATACGCTAAATAAATTTCCATAAATCAATTTGATATGAATGCTTGTACGTTGCCTTTCAAAAACTGCAATCATACAGTGTGTCCGAAAAATTTCCTTACAGCCTTTACATGTACACGTATATCAATCACTATGTTTATGCGCTCGTACATGGATGCCGAAATTAAAGTCAACTTGCCTAAAATTACCTGTAACGTTTGTCACCTGGTGGCGAAATATTGTAAAACACTCAGAATCCTCTACTTCAGAAAAAGCTGCAGGGACCTTGCAGCATACGCAGACATTATACAGAAAATGTGCTAAAAATCTATTGGTTTCACATTGATAATGCCCAAATTGCAAGAGCTGACTTTACCATTAGAACTAAATTTATTTTGAGAAACAGATGTTAATTGCCTCATTGCAAATTTGGAGAGCATACGTTCGCTGCATCTGGTTTTAGCGTTATCAAAAAGGAAACAAATTCACTTGTTCGTCTCAATTCGCGCGTTTACATGCCATGTGTTTGCCTGGTGGAAATGTTTTCAATCAAACCACCCCTTGCCCATCTCAAGTCAAATTTCTAAAATCCACTTACTGTAAGAAAAACACGACTTGCACAACTTTAATTTTAATTTTTGGCCAAAGTTGACTTTAAGGCTGCATATAAACGAATGGAATTATCGTAAAGACACCCTGCATTTTAAATTCACTATCTCCACCCAGAAGGGCTGAATAAAAAAATCTCAAAAAATGCGTACCATTAGAGTTAGCTAATTTTGAAATGAAATTTCGTTATTCTGACACATGGTCAAACATTGGAGAACAGTTCTGCTCCAGAATTGTTATATTGATGGATGCATGGATTCCAATTTGGATCCAGTTGGTTTTCATTCCTTAGCAACGCCTAGTATTCCTTGTTATCCTGGTCAGATACTATTTCACTTTCAAGCTCGCCCATAAAAGTAAGGCCATAAAACTAATCACTTTTATTGTCCCGTCCTTTCCAGACGACAGAAAACACTGCTGTCCTTATTGCACCGACGTCTTTTCATTTCCAAATCCCTTCAAGACCCATCTGATGTACAGATGTGAGCAGCGATTGGCCGAAGTCCACAGCCTCAATTCGATGAACCGTCTCCAATTGGAATCGATCAATCGCTTGCAACTTGATTTGTATTCGGCGGCCATTTTGCCGTCGATGAAGCCAACTCTGAAAGGGTTCAACTTTTTGGACATCTACCGAAGGGTGAGTGTTCCTACAGGTGGCGTTCACACCAATGGCGAAAAGGAGAACTCCCAAATGGACATGACCATCATGAATAACTCAGCTTTGGGCAATGAATACGTTCAACCAATGCCCACAGATGGACAAAAACGGAAGTCGGAATCGGCGACGCATAACGAGACTGCCGTGAAGCGATTGACCATCGCAGCCTCCAAATCCAGACATTTCCAAAATGGCAACATTTGTGATGGCGACTCCAGGATGGCTCCAATGACCAAGAGCCTGATTACAGAGACCTTGATAAAAGCCAATTTCCAAAGACCAGTGTCTTGTTCGCCTGACCGGTCCTTGATGGCCCAGAGCCAGTCGCCCCATGCCAGGAAGGAATCCAGACGATCACCCAACATGGACATTGATTCTGGAGGAATCAGCGCCTTCAAGAAAGTCAACAAAGCAACCCGATATGAGAGGCCCTCTTGCGAGCCATTATGTTCGCCCACCAACAAACCCATCTATCCAATGTCCTACCCGCTTCCACTGCCTACAGGAAGTCCACCAACGGTCAATCTGAGCAATGGCCAGAGTTGTACGTATATTTTTTTGTCATCACTCAAGTTAATGTCAGGCAGTACATGTGGCTTCCTTGGCACAACAGGATTATAATTCTCTGGAAAGTCAGGGAAAGTATGAAAAAGTGTCAGGAAATTCGGGAAAATTCCCAAAAATGTCAAGGAATGTCAGGGAAATTGAGATAGTTTACTATTTTTCAAATAATTTAAAAGCAGAAAGTGTTTAAGCGCCGCTCAATGAGCTAAACAAATTTTTGCATGTCAACTAGGACTAAAACGTACCATTTAAGACCTAGGCCTTAAAAAAATACCCCTGCGGGGTTTATGGCAGTATTAATATTTATGAAAATGCCTTAAGTTATCAGATGTTAAGTTCTGTTGATATATTTCTTCAATAAAATTGCTCGTTATATTTCACTATTCATTTTATTATTCATTTCAGAAATAATTATTAAAATTCATTACTTGTGATCTACAGGTACATGTAAATTTTCTAAAAGTTTCGCCTATGGCATGTCAAAGTTTGATTCAGTGCTTGAAAATTGACACACCTATTATCGCGATCTGATACGTGATACGTCATGTAAAGTATCAGGGCAATTGATAAAAAGTAGCCAGGGAATGTCAGGGAAATCGATTTGAGAATTTGAATGGGAACCCTGCACAAACAACATAATATTATACTGAATATCTTACTTCGAATCCTCGCTTACAAATTTAGAAGAGAACGAAAACAAGGGATGTTTATTTTCACAAGCTCAGTCTGATGGTCTCTTTTTATCTCTACAGGTTTCCCAGGTAGTGTGCATTCCTCGCCCACATCATCCATGCCCAACAGCTGGTCAGTTCCTCCAATGGCCACGTCTGGCACGTCCCATTCTGGAATGGTAGTTGGACCTCCAAGCGACCCTTCCATCAGCCAGCACCCTTCGGCAGGGCAGTTCCCGAGTCCGCCACTTCCGAGCGGATTTCCGAGTTCGAAAATGTCGGACATAAGCCCACAGTATTCCTCACAGGTCAAGCTGTTCGAAGACATGAAATCTCCCACTGCACAAAACCCACATGCTGGTGGCATGGGAGTTTCTGACAATGGCAGTGGCTCTTCCTCCACAGTCACTGTCTCCTACAGAAATCCCGTCTATTCGGATTCCATGTACCGTCTGTCGGTCAGCCTGCCTTACTCGAAACAATTTGGAACACCTCTGGACAACCTGCTGTCCAAGCAACCCCAACCTTCGATGTCTCCCATTGCAGCGTCTCTGTTGCCACCATCCCTGGCAGTCTTGGCTTTCCCTGCCCAGAACTGGTGTGCCAAGTGCAACGCCAGCTTCCGGATGACCAGCGACCTGGTGTATCACATGAGGTCACACCACAAGAGGGAAATCGATCCAGTTAAAAAAAGGAGGGAAGAAAAGCTCAAGTGTTCCATATGTAACGAGAGTTTTCGGGAAAGGCACCACCTCACCAGACACATGACATCGCACCAGTAGTAAGTTCTGGGAACCTGCGTGCCAAGGTGATTCTGGTCGTTAGGACAATTTGGCCATTTGCATTCTTGGTGATAATAAATGTAGAATTAAGTCTGCCAATATTGGCAATACGCTGGAATGCATGGGTTCGTTTGGCTGGAGACAGCTGTGCTTTCGCAAAGAATATTGCGTCTTACATACATAGACAAAATACTATACATAGGCGCAACTTTCACATTTAGTAGCAGTAATGTTTGCTTTGGTCTAATCGACGTGATGGGAAGCACTGCTTCCTGATATAAAAACAAAGTTTTGTCATGAGCAGCAATATTGTGTTAGTGCAATATTTGAGTACATGCTCAATATCACGTGGAAGCTGAACATGTGAATCTAGGAGCACTTAATATTTCATCGAAAAATTAGAGAAGATCTAAATGAACAAGATGGCTTCAATTATAGCTTTGCTGTCCATACAATCCAACTAATTGTGACATTCTTGTCCACACCTAGGAAACGTTTCCTAGAAACATGGTTTCCAGAAACAGATTTTTCTCAAAATGTTTCCACATTTCAAGCAAGGAAACATGTTTTAGGAAACTTATTGGAGGAAAAGGGCTTTAAATGTTTCCATGTTAGCTATAGAAATGTATAAAATGTTTGAGGAGTTTCCAGAAGCCAAATGTCTAGGAAATGTTTCCTAGGTGTGGACAAGGCTTAAGAAATGTTTTGCCAATATGCGCAAGCGATCACTTTAAGTATTAAATTTGTTTCAGGAATAAGGCAGCGATCTATTTGTTACAGTAAGTTTGTGGGTTTTCAATAAAATTAGAATTACTCGTTCCGTTCTTTTTCACACATTCGAAGAAAGGGGCTGGCAAGTGTTGTTGAGTTGCACCAGAGTAGGGATTACTAAACCGTTTGTATTTTCAGAAAGTCAATCTAAAATTATTACTGAACAAAAAAATAATTTTCAACTTTACAAACGCATTTTCACATTCTAGTAATTGTTCATAGTCTGCAATATATGTAAATATGTAAATTAGGAAAGCTTGGATCGTATATATTCATGTTAGCATCGGTTCGGGTATGTTTGGTTTAAATGTTTTCAAAGATAATAAAAAGATACAATAAAGTATAGAGGTTGTTCTAAGTTGTTGTCGTAAAAATGTCATCCCCTACCATGTATATGTTATGTAATGTAATTCACGAAAATATACTGACTCAAAAAAATCATGCTCAACAAAAGTGAGTATGGGTATCACTAACATCGTAACAAAGATATTTCACCATATTTTCATATTTTTCCATTTAAAAATTTTCATTGAATACGAAAGTTTAAAAACCAGAGTGATTGAAAATTATTTTCATATTAACAAGAAGCCAACAAGCAAATTTCAATCTTTCATGTCATTACATCCATCCAATCAGCTGATTCTATTGCTGCTCTTAGATTTTGACGTCAATTCGGCAAATAGGTCTAGCGGAAGTAACCTTCATTTTGTTATGCAGAATGTAAAAAATACCCGAAAAACATCCGCCCAAGATGATTGCCAGAGAATTTAGGAAGGTTCATTTATGTTGGCTTGGTATCTATTGATCTCACAATCGTTGATTGCATTGACATTTCTTGCTGCTGAAGCTTGACCATAGAAAGCCCAAGCTTCAATGTCATTACAGAGTTGGACAAACGTCATTTTCCAGGGTGTCTACTTCTGGTTGAATTAATGCAACTGCTATTGATAACTTGGCATAGTAATTTGAAGCAGTTATTAAAATTAAGAATGCCAATCATCAATTAATGAAAACATCATTATAAAAGGCATCACAGCAAAACGCTAATCGCAATGCAATGCCCTGGGTGAACAAACAGCACACATTCAGTCAAACTTAAAATTTTTTCATTGGAGATGCAAGAATGCATTGAAATTTCGAAAGTCCTTTATTATAAATGGATTCATGTTCAGTCAATGAGACTTGTACCATGACAACTGTCAACTACATGTGTCATGCCAATTTGCACATTTGTAACCACCGCCCCTTATCGCCAGTAGGCTTATAATCGCTTATATTTTTTTTTTGGAAAAGTGGGACGAAATGAAAAAAAATAGATTAGGCGGTCATGTACACGTGCAACTTTTTTCATACCAGATCGTAGATTTCGGGAAAGTCGAAAAATTGGCAGTAAAACATACCAACAAAATAAGCCGGATAGCACAATCAACAACCCGTTTTTGGGAAATCACAATTGATATTTGCATGTCTTGCATGACAGAAGAAACGGTCACCCCATACCTTCTGCTCACGCCATTGGCTTCCTAAGCAAAGCATCTTCCAGCATCTTCCAGCTGGGGGTTATATACTGTATATGACCTGAAGAGGTCTTGACACGGACGTCCTAAATCCGCCCCTTTACAACCGCCCCAGTTAGGGGATTGCCTAGATAAGGCCATGGGACAAACGTGACCGTAAAAGACCCTTTACGGCCATGGGACGGCCCGAAAAGGTTGAAATTCGGAGAATACAGGGTTCGCCAAAAACTTTGCAAAACCCCGCCGTTCTGCATACAAAAGCTGTCTTTTCCTGCATACCACGATAAGTAGATTATTTTTGGACCATAATATGCCGGAATATGAGGAGAGAAAAAAAAACGCGTCGCACAATTCGCTATTCAATGCAGCCAAATACTCGTGGGGCATTTCATAAAGCAGGTAATGGGGAGGTCAACCCATTTTGACCTAAAACGAAACAAAACGAGGGGAAAGCTGCTCAAACACAACTTTACATTGTCGATAAAATTTAATTTTTTTTTCTCATTCTAGCCTGCCGTATATTAACGGGAAGTTCCCCTCCCACCCTTGC